>JAHHZJ010004851.1:0-89320 GCA_021437245.1 Aegilops speltoides | reverse complement strand
AAATAAGATAGTGATTGACGATTCTTTAGTCACCATCACCAAGTTAGTAGAACTTCGTGATGAACTATAGTATGCAAGGATGACAAAATGATTCCTGAGCTCTTCGTGATGTTGAAATCGATGAAGGAAGAAATCAAGAAAGAGCATCAAGTGTTGATGGTTGACAAGATCACTAGTTTCAAGAAAAGGGCAAAGGAAAGAAAGGGGAACTTCAAGTAGATTGACAAGCAAGTTGTCACTCCCACGAAGAAGCCCAAAGCTGAACCAAAGCTCAAACCGAAGTGCTTAACCGCAAAGGAAATGGTCACTAGAAGCGGAACTGCCCTAAATACTTAGCGGATAAGAAGGATGGCAAAGTAAACAAAGGTATATTTGATATACATGTTATTGATGTGTACTTTACTAGTGTTTATAGCAACCCCTCGGTATTTGGTACTGGTTCGGTTGCTAAGAGTAGTAAATCAAACGGAGTTAGTAATAAAATGTAAACTAGTTAAGGGTGAAGTGACGATGTGTGTTGAAAGTAGTTTCAAGATTGATATGATCATCATCGCACACTCCCTATACTTTCGGGATTAGTGTTGAACCTAAATAAATGTTATTTGGTGTTTGCATTGAGCATGAATATGATTTGATCGTGTTTATTGCAATATGATTATTCATTTAAGTAAGAGAATAAACTGTTGTTCTGTTTACATGAATAAAACCTTATATGGTTACACACCCAATGAAAATGGTTCATTGGATCTCGATCGTAGTGATACACATATTCATAATATTGAAACCAAAAGATGCAAAGTTAATAATGATAGTGCAACTTATTTGTGGCATCGCCGCTTAGGTCATATTAGTGTAAAGCTTATGAAGAAACTCCATGTCGATGGGATTTTGGAATCACTTGATTATGAATCACTTGATGCTTAGTAACCATGCCTCATGGGCAAGATGACTAAGACTCCGCTCTCCGAACAAAGGAGCGAGCAACTAACTTATTGGAAATAATACATACCGATGTATGCGATCCGATGAGTGTTAAGGCTCAAGGCGGTATCGTATTTTCGACCTTCACAGATGATTTGAGCAGATATGGGGATATCTACTTGATGAAACATAAGTCCTAAACATTTGAAAAGTTCAATGAATTTCAGAGTGAAGTGGAAAATCATCGTGACAAGAAAATAAGGTTTCTACGATCCGATCGTGGAGACAAATATTTGAGTTACGAGTTTGGTCTTCAATTAAAACAACGTGAAATAGTTCCACAAATTGCACACCGAACACCACATCATAATGGTGTGTCCGAATGTCATAACCGCATTTTATTGGATATAGTACAATCTATGATGTTTCTACCGATTTACAATATCGCTTTGGGATCATGCATTAGGGACAACTGCATTCACGCTAAAAAGGGCACCATCTAAACCGCTGAGACGACACTATATGAACTGTGGTTTAGCAAGAAACAAAAGTTGTCGCTTCTTAAAGTTTGGGGCTGCGATGCTTATGTGAAAAAGTTTCATCCTCGATAAGCTCAAACCCAAATCGGAGAAGTGTGTCTTCATAGAATACCCAAAGGAAATTGTTGGGTACACCTTCTATCACAGATCCAAGGCAAAACATTCGTGCTAATAAATGGATCCTTTCTAGAGAAGGAGTTTCTCTCGAAAGAAGTGAGTGGGAGGAAAGTAGAACTTGATGAGGTAATTGTACCTTCTCCCTTATTGAAAGTAGTTCATCACGTAAACTGTTCCTCGTGACTACTACACCAATTAGTGAGGAAGCTAATGATGATGATCATGTAACTTCAGATCAAGTTACTACCGAATCTCGTAGGTAAACCAGAGTGAGATCCGCACCAGAGTGGTATGGTAATCCTGTTCTGGAAGTCATGTAACTAGACCATGATGAACCTACGAACTATGAGGAAGCGATGATGAGCCCAGATTCCGTGAAATGGCTTGAAGCCATGAAATCTGAGATGAGATCCATGTATGAACAAAGTGTGGACTTTGGTGGAGTTGCCCGATGATCGGCGAGCCATAGAAAATAAATGAATCTTCAAGAGGAAGACGGACGCTGATAGTAGTGTTACTATCTACAAAGCTAGACTTGTCGAAAAAGGTTTTGACAAAGTTCAAGATGTTGAATACAATGAGATTTTCTCACTCGTATCGATGCTTAAAAGTCTGTTCGAATCATGTTAGCAATTGCCGCATTTTATGAAATCTGGCAAATGGATAAACAAAACTGCATTCCTTAATGGAGTTATTCAAGAAGAGTTGTATGATGCAACCAAGAGGTTTTGTTGATCCTAAAGGTGTTAACAAAATGTGCATCTATGGACTGTGCAAGCATCTCGAGTTGGAATATACGCTTTGATAAGTTGATCAAAGCATATAGTTTATACTAGACTTGCAAAGTGAAGCATGTATTTACTAGAAAGTGAGTGGAGCACTACAAAGATTTCGATAAGTATATGTGAATGACATATTGTAGATCGGAAATAATGTAGAATTATTCGCAAAGCATAAAGGAGTGTTTGAAAGGAGTTTTTCAAAGAAAGACCTCGTGAAGTGCTTACATATTGAGCATCAAGATCTATAGAGATAGATCAAGACACTTGATAATTTTTTCAATGAGTACATACCTTGACAAGATTTTGAAGAAGTTCAAAATGGAATACCAAAGAAAGAGTTCTTGCCGTGTTACAAGGTGTGAAATTGAGTAAGACTCAAAACCCGACCTACCAGTAAGATAGAAAGAGAATGAAAGTCATTCCCTATGCCTTGGCCATAGGTTCTATAAAGTATGCCATGTTGTGTACCGATCTATTGTATACCCTGCACCGAGTTTGGCAAGGAGTACAATAGTGATCTAGGAGTACATCATCGACAGCGGTCAAAATTATCCTTAGTGGAATAAGGATATGTTTCTTGAAGTGACAAAAGGTTTGTCGAAAGGGTTACGCCGATGCAAGTTTTGACACCGATCCGATGACTCTAAGTCTCGATCTAGGTACATATTGAAAGTGGAGCAATAAGCTAGAGTAGCTCCGCAGAGCATTGTAGACATAAAAATTGCAAAATACATAACGGATCTCGAATGTGAAAGATCCGCTGACTAAGATTCTCTCACAAGCAAAACATGATCACACCAAAGTACTTTTGGGTGTTAATCACATAGCGATGTGAACTAGATTATCGAATCTAGTAAACCCTTTGGATGTTGGTCACATGGCTGATGTGAACTATGGGTGTTAATCACATGATGATGTGAACTATCGATGTGAATCACATGGTGATGTGATCTAGATTATTGACTCTAGTGCAAGTGGGAGATCAGGAAATATGCCCTAGAGGCAATAATAAAGTTATTATTTATTTCCTTATATCATGATAAATGTTTATTATTCATGCTAGAATTGTAGTAAAAGGAAACATAATACATGTGTGAATATATAGACAAGCAGAGTGTCACTAGAATGCCTCTACTTGACTAGCTTGTTAATCAAAGATGGTTATGTTTCCTAACCATGGACAAAGAGTTGTTATTTGATTAACGGATCACATCATTAGTTGAATGATCTCGATTGACATGACCCATTCCGTTAGCTTAGCACCCGATCGCTTAGTATGTTGCTATTGCTTTCTTCATGACTTATACATGTTCCTATGACTATGAGATTATGCAACTCCTTACGGAGGAACACTTTGTGCTACCAAACGTCACAACGAATCGGGTGATTATAAAGGTGCTCTCTGTGTGTCTCCAAAGGTACTTGTTGGGTTGGCGATTTGAGATTAGGATTTGTCACTCCAAATGTCGGAGAGGTATTCTGGCCCTCTCGGTAATGCACATCACTTGTTGCAAAGCATTGCAACTAATGAGTTAGTTGAGATGATGTATTACGGAACGAGTAAAGAGACTTGCCGGTAACAAGATTGAACTAGGTATTGGATACCGACGATCGAATCTCGGCAAGTAACATACCGATGACAAAGGGAACAACGATGTTGTTATGCGGTCTCGACCGATAAAGATCTTCATAGAATATGTAGGAACCAATATGGGCATCCAGGTCCCGCTATTGGTTATTGACCGAGACATGTCTCGGTCATGTCTACATTATTCTCAAACCGTAGGGTCCGACGCTTAAGGTTTCGGCGATGCTTATATTATGAGTTTATGAGTTTTGATGTACCTAAGGAGTTCGGAGTCCCGGATGAGATCGGGAATGACGAGGAGTCTCAAATGGTCGAGACGTAAAGATCGATATATTGGATGACTATATTCGAGTTCGGAAAGGTTCCGAGTGATTCGGTATTTTTCGAGTACCGAGAGTTACGGAATTCGCCGGGAGAAGTATTGGGCCTTATTGGGCCTCGGAAAGAGAGAGGGCTGCCTAGGGCAGGCCGCTGCCCATGGCCTAGTCCGAATTGACTAGGGAGGCCGCACCCTCCTTCCTTCCCTTCTCTCTTCCCCTTCCTAGTCTCCTACTCCCAATACATGGAAGGACTCCTAGTTGGACTAGGATAGGGGAATCCTACCGTGGGAGTAGGACTCCCTGTATGCCATAGTAGAGAGCCGGCCCTCCCTCCTCCTCTCCTTTATATACGGGGTAGGGGCACCCCATAGACACACAAGTTGATCTTCGTGATCATTCCTTAGCCGGTGCGGTGCCCTCCACGATATTACACCTCGGTCATATTGTAGCGGTGCTTAGGCGAAGCCCGCGACAAGAGAACATCAAGATCGCTACCACGTCAGTCGACGGAACTCCTCCCTCGAAGCTCAGCTGGATCGGAGCCCGGGGCCATCGAGCTGTATGTGTGTCAAGAACTCGGAGGTGCCGAGTAACGGTGCTTGGATCAGTTGGACCGGAAGACGACGACTATTCCTCTATGTTGCGCAACGCTCGCTTCGCTCTACGAGGGCACGAGACAACACTCTCCCTCTCGTGCTATGCATCACCATGATCTTGCGTGCGTAGGAAATTTTTTGAAATTACTATGTTCCCAACATTTTTTATGTTGAACGAAATTTGCCAAATCAACTTAGATAGTTGCTCGATTCACGCCCGCCATGGCTGGCATCCTAGGCAATCTTGTGGAATCATTCACCGCTTTAGATGATGAGGGCCATTCACATGCATCCCGCCGCCTAGACGCTAGATTGAACGTTATCTCCGCCGCCTGCATTGACGCCAAGGACTATGCGGTCATCGCAAGGCGCGCCGTAAAGTGCCGGAAAGAATGTTGCGAAGATTCGAGCTGATGACGAGTATCACGGAGGCAATGATTCGATTCGACGCCGACCGATGGTGATGATGACTATCGAGTTGTTCGTCGTCGCGAAAGATCCTTTTGTTGCTTCAAGCAGGGTATCGTGGATGTAGACATGGGCAGCGGTCCACCGATGATGACACCACACATCTTGATGGTGCAACTGCAAAGCTCATGATGGCACATGACCGATGTTGAAGACATCCCCGTCCGCCTGCCGATGATAACCTCATTGAGTCTCGATCTTACTCACCGAACATCTCATGCAAAGATCCGTCGAATCAATTGATGGAGGGCTTAGCCAGAAGGTCCATGCAGCAAGCTCGAGGTACATCGACTCTTCCTGCTGCTGCGGTGCTCAGCTTTTGAAAACTTGGCTTACCAGAGGGGCAAGAAACCGAGGCTCCCATCACCTCCCGCTCAGCTTCACCAACTGCGCATCACCCCGTCCAACTTCACCAGTTGGGCCTGCCACCATCGCAAAGGCCGCTCTTCACCAATTGCATCACAAGATCTCGAGATTCATTTAGCTGTGAAGAAAGTTGTGGTCCAGGAGCTTGGTATACGTGTGGTGAAAAGGAACCGTGTCTCCGTCCACTCCACGCGCGGAAGGAGGCCCCACGCAGTGAATTATTATTTCCAATGTCCTTTTATCAATTATTTGCCTCGAAACAACATGGTAAATCAGCTTGTTTGAGTAAGGTAGTTTGGGTAATTTCATGCCGATGATCAACTTGCTCATTTTCATCTCAGAGGCCCCCAAAGAAACAACTGCTTGCTAAGGATTCGTGGATTGCACCAGTGAAAAGGTATCCACATTGTTACTTTCGCTTATGTTCAAGCAGCTTATTTTGTTCTTGTTGTCTTATAACTTATTTTGATGATCATTGATAACTCAACTTTGCCCTCCGGTAATTTAGAGTTACCAATCTTGATAGTTGTATGTGCTTGTAACATTTGGTTATTTTTTCATTCAAGGCACCTATGAAACAAGTTGTCGCTGCTAAGGGTTCACCAAGTGTACCAGAAAAAGGTGTTCACATACCTTTCTAGTTTGCGTATTATTAAAAATAATTGAAGTTTTTTGTTCATATCACTTGATAACTTTATATTTCTAGTTCTTGATAACTCGTAATTTTTGCCCTTGATGCTACTTAATACCAAGCATGTGACATCTTTTTTTTTGATTGAAACATGTGGTAACTTAGGTTTAACAACATGTGTAATCTCACTACTACCGTTGTGTACCAATTTTTTCACATTCAAAAGATAAACTGCTGTGAAAAGGTGAAATTCGCCAAGACCAGATCCTCTCCACGATTAAGGGCTTACATTGTCGCAGCATAACGCCATTGGAGACAAATGGTTATCCATCTTGATGAATCTCCCACGGCGACATCTCCGTCTAAAAGCGCAGATTCAGCAAGGGCGATCCGATGGTGTTGCGCGACATCGGCCGGTGTTTCGATGACGCTGTTTTTCAGCTAGTCAGCGCAATCTGTCATTGCTGTTGAAGATATCGCCAGCGTGGCTGTGGCTGTTAAATGTGAAAATGAAGTCATCCTGAATATAGTGCATGATGGAAGTGAAGGTAGTTCTGTTTGCCATCACCTTTGTTTTTTGTTTCTTGTATTTTTATGATGTTTTTTGTTGACGATGTGTTTAATCTTTTTCCGCTGTAGCTGAGAAAGTTGTGGGAAGTACCACAGTCAATATGCCTACTGATACGGCTACAGATGGTGGTCAAGATAATGATGCCCATAATCCTGTTGTCACAGGTTGGTAACTTAATTTTCTTATGTTGATAACTTGTCTGTTTAATGCATGATAACTCAAGATAATGTTTCTGGCACTAAAAAAATACAATGTCATCCTCATGTTTTCCTGATGCATTTTTTTCCTTACTTGTGTGTTACTTGTGATGTTTTAAAGCAGTAGCTGACCCTGCATTGGAGTCGAGCACCCCTGGAGCTAGAGACTACGATGGTTATTTTACGCCACCCAGCTGCTCTCTTGGGCTGGATGCCATCTTTGGTGCGAGTCCACAAGTGCAAGAAACTGAAGCAACTGCAACGGCTCAAGCTGCACCAACGTTGCCTCAAGTACCACCTGCAGGACTAGAAGCACTGCAGGCGGCGCCATCTCGCTCAAGTACCACCGCAGCACTGTAAGCACCTCGGCGCGCATCCGCTCAAGTATCACCTGCAGCACTGTGGCACTGTGGCGGCGCCATCTGCTCAAGTACCACTGGAGCACCAGCTGGCCCCGACGTGCTTTTAGGGCTCGCAGCTCCCATTGATGCCGACTCAAGGGCAAGGCGTGATGAAAGTTACCAAGGCGCAACTGTTGCTTGGGCTCCACCACCCAACAACTCGTAAGTGAAGACCTTGTGTCTTCGCTTATGCCATGAGAGTGATGGATTGAGATATGTCGTTGTTCATCGTATTGTTTTGTGCCTTGGTGTGCTCTTTTTATTTATGTGTTTGGAACTTGCTATCATTCCGGTGTATGGATGAATGTAATACTACTTATGCTTTGTGTGATGTAAATGAACATATGTGCTTTCAAGACGTAATATATATTTCTTGTGTCCGCTACAATATTTTGTACGATGCTAGCACGCATTTATAACTCCATCCTCCCCTAGTAACTTTGTCAGCTTTTGAAAGCCGATGTTATCTCTCTATCGACTTTTAGTAATGCAGTGATACGACATCTCCTATCATTGCCTATTTATTTTCCTTAATTCATTGTCATGCTTACAAAACAATATCACTCGTAGTAGCAGTTGTGTACGTTATTCATCCTAACTTTTTATTATTCCCTCATTTTTAATCACCCCGATAACTCTATATGACATATCTTGGTAACTCAGATGTTCAAATCCTCACAATTTATGATCCATTGACACCATATCTCCACCACCTATGCATTCTTTACCAATTTCGGCTATACAATCCTTTTTGGTCTTCTTTTTACATGTTATGATGATTTGTTTATATCACAAATTGCCTTAAAAGGCCCATACATGTGTCGGTAATCCACATTCACATTACTCGGTATCTTCTATATTGTGTTCCTGATAACTTTTTGTATCTTGTCTCAATTTTTAATACTTGTTTTTTTGCAACAATTTATCTAGTTTATCACTACTGTTCATGTCCTCATCGCTCTTTTTTTATTTAAGTAACACCGGAAGCTGGTCGTGTGCAAGTGTATGATGTTGAGATTGACGATGATGAGGTTCTCATGTGGTGGGAAGAATTTGAGCATGACAATCCAGCATTAAAAGGGAAATCTAATGTTCAAATAGGTGATTTTTTTCCTGCTCCATGAACAATGCAACCCTTGCACAAACCCCTTTCTTTATTTTTCAACTATGGACCACCACTTGATAATCAAAACATGTGGCAGTTGATAAGTTTTGACCCATCACTTGATAATTTTTCTCCCATCTCACGATAACCTCATGTTTTTCTGCTTTTTCTGCTTCTACCGCACAACCCTCAAAGTCCAACATTTGTTACACCAGAGTTACCACCTCGCATGTAGCATTTAGTACGTAAGTAGCTAACTCCCTAAATCCTTTATTTGGAAAGTATGGGTCACCCATCCGCCCAAATACCGCTACCGCTTTTGCCACCCTCACAACGAGCGAGGAGGAAGAGTATGTTTACAATGAAGTTATCAACATAATAATGATTCTAACTCTAAGATTAAAGAGTATGTTTCATCCTTTTTCTCATCATTTTTAACATAAATCATTATTTGTAAAGCCATTTTTTGAATTGTATTTTTAAATTTTTTGTAGTTTTTGTTTTTTGTAGTGTAGAGTCATCGACATTGATGATAGGTGGGTCACCTTCGTGAGCTTTACAATTGTGTGAGAGGAGTCAGGCAACTATCAACCAAAGATTGCCGAAGTTACATGTTCGCTGCTTCTCCAAGATAAGGAAACGCCAAACAGGCTCATCTTCCTTGGGTCCCATCAGTATCTCGATGATAGGAGACTTCAAATCCAAGTGTTTATTCAAGTATTTTCGACGGACAAGTTCTATATTCTTAGTCACCGTGATCGTGTATGTTATGTTTGCTGGATTCGTAATCTTTGCGCTTAGTGTCTTGGTAACTTTCTCGCTAATATCATGTAACTTCCTCGTTATTTGCGGATATTGTTTGTTCTTCATATTATGATAACCTGTCGCTTTCATAATCGGTAACTTTGACTTTTCTCGCCTGATAACTTTTTTTTCTAGTTGCTTCCCATGTGAATTTCTATGACCATTTGTTATCTTGGTAATTTTGTTTTTTTCCAACTACTTATGCTTATCGCTTTTAATTTTTTTGCAAATGCTATTCTCGCTTTGCAAAAAGTTGGCCGCGGTCCGTGATGATCGGCATTGGTATGTGTTGTCACTAAATCTTAGGCTAAGCGGTTTGAAGTTCTAGATTCATTATGTGAATAAGATAGTGATGGAGTCATGTACCTAGGGTAGGGTCATAGACCTGATCTAAGTACTCCCGCCCAAGGACACCCTTAGAAGAGATCACCTTCCAATGACCCACGAGGAAGCCACTGACCGACTTGAAGGACTCACCACTAAGACTCACACGACCACCGAAGGTCAAGAAGCACTCAGACCGCAACGGTCTGTAATTAAGTAGACTTTATGGTAGTTACATTTTATGTGGGCGCTACAAGAACGCCTGCACTTAATGTACTTTAAACCCTTCATTATGTGGGCAGGTGGGTCCCGCGACTCTATATAAGCCACCCTCCACAGTGCGTAGGGTTCGCACTGTAACTCATATATACATAATCCACTGACCGCCTGTGGCCCGAGACATAGGATTTTATCTCCGAGAAGGGCCCGAACTGACATCGCTTGTGTTTACAACCTCCATAGCTAGGACCTTGCCTCTCCATACCTACCCCCACTCTACTATCGCACTTAGAACCACGACACTTGGCGCCCACCATGGGGCAGGTGTTTTAGCGATTTTTGGAGAAGTTGCGATTCTTCCGAGTATATTCATCATGATGACTGCCTGAGTTTTGGTCGAGGGCGCGAGATCCGCCTCGGCGCTCTCACCTTCGTCAGCCGACGACTCGCTCGCTCCGTGGAGGCTCCACTCGACGCTGATGCGCCCTCATGAGGCGGCGACGCATTTCTGCATGTGTCCGTGCGCGCTTTGCGGCAACCGCCGACTCAGATCGGTCGACTCTATCGGTCACCCTTCCGGTCTCCCACGCACAAGCGCCGTCGGTCGAGGCTCCGTGGGTGAAGCACGCGTGGCTCGCCAGACGGCCATCGCCTAAGTTGCGGTAATCGAGCCCGACGAATCTCTACACTGCTCGATCTGGCCGACTAGCTCGAGAGATCGTGATCCGAAAAGCGAGCAAGGATCCGGCGGCGGAAACTCGATGGTCAACGGACCAGCAGCTCCCGGCTTCGCCCATGAGGGCGGGCAAGCGGCGGAGGCAACCTCCCGCACGGACCACGAAGAGTACCAGCCCGAGCCACTCGACTCTCGAGAGGGAAGAGCTCGCCGCAGAACATGGATGCTCGACACTCCCATCGCAGGAGAAACCTCGAGGCTCGCGCTTGAGGAGGCACGCCTTAATCCGGCTGCAACGCGCCGTTCGAGAACCTTCGCCAGCACTGACGAAGGCTGCGCAACGAAGTTCCCGACGCCAATCGACGCACAACTCTTCCCGCCGACTCGTATATCGAACCCCAATCCAGAATTTAGCGATGCGACCAGATAGCAGAGTCCATCCAGCCCTCTCACCGGAAGTCGCGAGGCTTGATGCAGATCGTGGATTTGCTCCGGCAGGGACCAGATCCAGCCGTGTCGCAGCAGAACGTAATTCACAAATGATCCTCATCGCGAATACGGTTCACGGCTCACATCCCAGATCGCCCGCGGCGTGAAGGGCGCGAGAATCAGCGAGATCAAGATGGAGACCGACATGACCGAGATGATAGGCGAGTGCCCACTTCCTCCGAGGGTGGGTCTTACGCCTCGGCCGCAAGATGACAAAGGCCACCAAGCAGGGCGAAGAGCTCCAACGACCCTGTGGAACCAAAGCTTCACACGCGATCCATTATCGCAAGGCTTGGTCGACCGACAGAGCCCATCGGGCGGGCCCGAGAGAGATGCGCCCAGCAAGCCGAGTGCATGTTTCTGTCCGAATGTTTCACAGAGGCTATCGAGCCGCAGTGATCCCCCAATTTCAGGTTGGCAACAGAGTCGCAAGTTCACTGGTGAGTCTAAGCCCAAACTTGGCTTGAAGACTACCGAGTGGCGGTTCAGATTGGTGGTGGGAATGACGAGGTGGCCATGAAGCATTTGCCCTCATGTTGGAAGGTTCGTCCAGAGCATGGTTGAATCGCTACCTCCTAGCAGCATTTACACTTGGGAAGATCTGTCCGAGTGTTCGTCAGACGCTTGAAGGAACTTGCGTTTACCAAATGGATTGATCGAGCTGCAAGTCGTGTGCGTAAGACCAATGAAACTCTCGAGAGTATATTCAGAGATGGATCACTTTGCACCATACGTGGAGAATGTGTCCGATCATCAGCATCTCGCGCTTTCAAGGATGGCGCCAAGAATGAGAATTGAGTCTGAAATTTGGTCGAACCGGAGATATGACCCGAGTCGGATGATGGAGATTGATACCAAGTATGCCAATGGCGAAGAAGAAGACCGACCAAGCTGCAAGTACAAGCCTAGTCACGGAAAAGGCAAACACCGACCGGAAAAGCGGAAGGTCGAACCAAAGAGCTCCCCGGAGAGGCTCGACTGTGACTCAAGGAAAGTTCAAAGGGAAACCAAAAGGATCCTGGAACCCTAAGAAGGTGAAGGATAAAGAAGGGAAAGATGTGATGGATATGCCATGTCACATCCACATGAAGAAAGATGAAGAGGGCAATATCATTTACCCAAAGCATACCACTCCCCAATGTTGACTCCTGATCCAGCAGTTTAAAGGAAAACAGTCTAAGGACAAGGAAAAGGAGTCGGACAAGGTCAAGACAAGGAGGACAAGGAGGAAGGATATCCGCATGTCAACTCCACTGATGATCTTCGCAGATGTGGAATGCAAGAGCCGATCAAGGTCATTAATCGTGAGGTGAACATGGTTGCCCCAAAGAAACCAAGTTATCCGAGATGGTCCCAAACACCCATCACATTCGACCAATCTGATCACCCGACTCATATTGCCACCCCGGGAGGCAAGCTTTGGTGGTCGATCCATTGTCGAAGGCACTCGATCGACGAAAGTGCTGATGGACGGTGGTAGTGGGCTGAACTTGTTGTATGCGACACACCGAAAGGAATGGGCATTCCGATGTCCCGACCGAGCACTAGTAACATGAGCTTCACGGTGTTATACCCGGGAAGAAAGCCGAGTCACTCGCCAAATAGCTCGACGTGGTGTTTGGTGATTCAAAACATTTTCGCAAAGAGAAGTTGACGCTTGAGGTCGTGGATTTTCGTAGGCGATCACGCCATTTTGGGGAGGCCACTTATGCACGGTTCATGGCTCGACCATGTTATGTGTACCTCAAACTCAAGATGCCCGCCCCAAAGGAGTGATCATCACACCGTGATCGGAAAAGGCGAAGAGTGCTTTAAGGGCTCAAAGATTGCCGATTCCGTGTGACAGGTCGAAGTTTGAAGAGTATAAACAAAGCGCAGATCCGAGTGATTTGTCGCAATCCAAGAAACCCCATGAATCTGATTTCATCGCCCGTGAGATGAAGCCTGTTCACATTCACCCGACCGACCCCAATGCAGCCCCACCCACATCTCCACAACACTCGACCAAATAGGAAGAAGCGCCATCCGCCTCCGTGAGAATCGGGACATTTTTGCATGGAAGCCACCGACATGCGTGTGTTCCTGGGGATCGGCCGAGCATCGCCTTAGAGTCGACTCATCAGCAAAACCAGTTAAAGAGCATCTGGCGTCCGCCCGTAAGAGAAAGGCTATTGGTGAGGAAGTGGCTCGATGTCATGCAGGATTTATTCGAGAGATATACCACCGAGTGGCTTGCTAATGTCGCCATGGTTCCTAAGAAGGACAATCGCTCCAATGTGCATTGACTTGCACATCAATCGGGCCTGCCCAAGGATCATTTTCTCTCCTCGCATAGATCAAATTGTTGACTCGACCGCAGGATGCGAGATTGTCTTTCCTAGACGCTTATTCCGGTACCACCAGATCCGCTCAGACGACCCGATGAGATAAAAACAGCTTTCATCACTCCATTCGGTGCTTCGCTATATCACCATGCCATTCGCCTCAAGAATGCCGGAGCCACATTTATGCGAATGATTCTAGTGTCGCTCACTCAAATCACCGGAATGTGGAAGCGATATGGATGATATCGCTGTCAAGTCATAAAAGGTTCCGACCGCTTGTCGACCTCGCCAAACATTTGCCAACCTCGAAGGTATGATATCAAGCTCAATCCATCAAAGTGCACATTCGGAGTTCCCGTGGAAAGTTACTCGGTTTTCGCTTCGAGCGAGGATCGATGCTAATCCGAGAAGATCGGCACTATTCTCCGAATGAAAGGCCCGCGGCGAGTGCACGCGTCCGGAGCTATCGGATGCTTGGCCGCATTAAGTCGATTCATCTCACGACTCGTGAAAAGGCATTACCTCTTTACCGATCGATGAAGAAGGCGCATAAGTTCGAGTGGACTCGTAAGTCGATGCAGGCTTGCTCGAGCTAAAAGCTCGCTCCACTCCAGCCGTGCTTGCTGCTCCAATCAGCAAAGAGCCTCTGTTGCTTTATATCGCAGCCACAGGACAAGTCGTCAAGATAGTGCTTACTGACGAGCGGAAGAAGAAGGAAAAGCCTTCAAAGTTCAGCCAAAGGTATTATTTGTCCAGTTTTGACTCCATCCAAGCAGAGATACCCTCATTATCGAAGCTTGTGTATGGGATATACATGACCACGAAGAAGGTTGCTCATTATTTCTCCGATCATTCCATCACAGCCAGCGACGCCCACTTTCGGAGATTCGACAATGAGATGCAACTCGGTCGAGTGGCAAATGGGCGATTGAACTTCTTCCCTTGATATCAAGTTCGAGGAAAAGAAAGCCATTAAGTCCTGTGCAATATCCGATTTCTCCGAGTGGATTGAACAGCAGAGCGACGAGGTTCACTCGAGCATTGGACCATGTTCTTTGATGGCTCTAAGATGTTGAATGGTTTCGTGTCAGGGTTGTCCTGGTTTCCCGGAGGAGACAAGCTCGATATGTGCTCCAGATTCACTTTGATTCCTCCAACAATACGGATTGCGATGGCCATTTCACTCGGCGTCCGTCACTCGATGGTTTATGGCGATTCAGATTTAGTGGGACGGAGAAGCCCAAAGAATGATCGGATATCGCAATGCAAAGTGATGAAGCCGAAAAGAAGTTTGAGGGGTTGGAGCTCCATCATATACCCCGATCAAAAATCAAGCTACTGATGATCTAGCAAAGATAGGTTCCAAGAGAGAGGCCATTCCGAGTGGCGTGTTCTTGGAGCACATTCATACTCCGCCGCTTAAGGAAGACCTTTCATCAAGAAACTCCGCAACCCAAGAGTGCCATAGATCCGATCGAGGTAGAAGTCCCAAGAAGGGTCGACTTGGTTATGGAGATCTTGGTAGTCACACCCAACCGGACAATTCCCTATATCGCAGATATCCCGAGAAAAGTGCTCCCTGAAGATGAGGAAGAGGCTCGCAGATCGTCTGTCGATCCAAAGCCTTTACCGCTATCAAAGGACGGTTGTATAGAGAGAGCGGATCGAGTTGGTCAAAAATGCATAACGCCAAGAAGGTCGAATCATTCTCAATGATATCCACTGGGACCTGTGGTCACCATGCCCTCTCGCCAAGGGCGTAATGAGATGGCGGAAATAGTGGACAAGTGTGAAGGATGTCGGTTCTACTCAAATATGTCACACAAGCTCGCTCACTCAAGACCATTCCACTCGCTCGCCTTTCGCAGTATGGGGTTGGATATGGTCGACCCTTGAGAACGGGTCAAGTGGTTTCACGATGTATCGGTGGCAACAACAAGTTCACCAAATGGATTGAGGCTAAGCCAATCAAGAACCTTGATGCCGATCGCGTTAGCTTCATCAGGAACCGTATTCAGATATGGAGTCCCGCACAAAGATCATTACGATAATGGGTCGAACTTTGACTCGAAGAATTCAGGATTTCGCAACTCTCAAGGCACACGAGTCGACTACGCTCCGCCCATCCGCAATGAATGGACAAGCAGCGAGCCAATGGCCGATCCTCAAGGGATTGAAACCCCGATCGATGCGTGATCTCAAGCATGCGGCCGAGCATGGGCTCATTTAACTTCCTCGATGCTTAGGGGATTGCGGACCACACCCAATTGGTCGACCGGAAGAACTCCATTCTTCTTGGTCTACGGAGTGAAGCAGTCTTGCCGAGTGACCTTCTTCACAATGCTCCTCGTGTTGAACTCTACAACGGCGAGTCGAGCAAGCGCCGTATGCAATAACCTTTTAGAGGAAGAAAGGAGATGGCTCGATCCGATCGACCATCTACCAACAAGACTTGCGCCGCTTTCACGCCGTAAATGTGAGGGGTCGAGCCTTCCAGAAGGAGATTTAGTTCTCGAGTGGATCAGCAGAAACAACACAAGCTCGCTCCTTCTTGGGAAGGGCCCTTCGTCGTCACCAAGGTTCTCCACAACGGGCATACCGTATTTACAACATCGAACACAATATCGACGAGCCCCGAAGCTTGGAACGCTGAACTACTCCTGCCCATTTTACACTTAAAGTTTTCACTGGATGAGTTGTAATAAAGTACTTCAGTAGTTCATGGATTTCAAAATAATAGTGCCATAATTCCTCCATAATTTTTGTCACTTTTTATTTGTCCAATAAAATTTTCCCTCAAGGGTGACTTAGCCGCGAATCCGCTTTCACTTAAGTTTGTAAAATCCTACCGAAAGTGGTGAACCAGACTCCCACTCTGAGGCTTAGCTCGAATCCGTTTCGCCTAAGTTTAAATAAAAATCCCACCGAGTGGTAAGCCGACTTCCACTCGGAGGCTTAGCCAGTCCAAGCACTCGCTAAGTTATAAAAATCCCACCGAGTGGTAAGCCGACTTCCACCGGAGGCTTAGCTGCATCCAAGCACTCGCCTAAGTTATAAAAATCCCACCGAGTGGTAAGCCGACTTCCACTCGAGGCTTAGCTGCAGTCCAAGTACTCGCTAAGTTATAAAATCCTACCGAGTGGTAAGCCGACTTCCACTCGGAGGCTTAGCTGCAGTCCAAGTACTCGCCTAAGTACAACGGCGTCAGAAGAGGACGAGGTGCAGTGTCACCTTCCTCTCGAAGCTACGCCACAAATACAACGTACGCCGAAGGAGGACGAGGTGCAGGTCGATCGTGACCTCCTCTCGAAGCTACGCCATAAGTACAATGTACGCCGCAAGGAGGACAAGGTGCGGTCGATCGCGACCTCTCCTTTGAGCTACGCCATAAGTACAACATGCGCCAGAAGAGGACGAGGTGCAAGTTGATCATGACTCTTCTCTCGAAGCTACACCACAAATACAACGACGCAAGAAGAGGACGAGGTGCAGGTCGATCGCGACCCTCTCCTCTCGAAGCTACGCCATAAGTACAATGCGCCAGAAGAGGACGAGGTGCAGGTCGATCTGCGACCTCTCCTCCGAGCTCGCCACAAGTACAACGTGAAAATCCTACCGAGTGAAAAGCAAACCTCTCACTCGGGGCTTAGCTGCAGCCTGCAGGCTCGCCTAAGGTATAAAAATCCTACCGAGTGAAGAGCAAATCTCTCACTGGGGCTTAGCTGCAGCCCAAGGTCGCCTAAGGTATAAAAATCCTACCGAGTGAAGAGCAAACCTCACTGGGGCTTAGCTGCAGCCAGGTCGCCTAAGATATAAAAATCCTACCGAGTGAAGAGCAAACCTCCCACTCGGGGCTTAGCGCAGCCCAGGCTCGCCTAAGATATAAAAATCCTACCGAGTGTAGAGCAAACCTCTCATTCGGAGGCTTAGCTGCAGCCCATACGCCTAAGTGGATTAAGGAATAAGTCGATCGAAGGAGCATCTTGCTTTGAACCGCAAAAGACATTTCGAGCCAAAAGCAATCATATTCAAACATCAAATCCAAGTTTGGATCGATACCTAAAGGAACCGAAGTGCTCAGCGCTAAGCCTATTAAGGTTTATCGTTATAACTCCACTCGCATACCGAGGCAAATTTAAAGTGTCGAGCTTAAAAGAAGTTTTTACCCCTCCCGTGGAGGGCTGGAAGGTGCAACGAACTCATCAAGATCAATTCCGCTCATGATCCGAGTGGCAGCAGCAATGAAGGTTTCCATGAAGGACCAAGTCGTGTTTCTTGGTGTTGGCACACCGAGAGCTGCCACTTTGTCTTCTCGCGCATCTTTGAAGTGGACTCGCCGCATACGAGCAACATCTGCACCGCACCGAAGCGGAGGATTTTTCCACTTCGCACTCGACAGTGGACCGTGTTCAGCGAAGCCATCGCGACTCGAGGTCGCTCGAGTGTATCCGGCGTTGAGTCGATGCGAGATGTGGCGACCTTCAGCCTTGCAAGATAGTCCACGATACGCAACACCGACTCACCGGAAAACATTCATGGCAACTTCATCGCTCACCGGAGAATTGACGGGGTCAAGGTTTGGTTCCAGCCGGCTAGTCTCTTCTTCAAAGTTTTGACAAAATTCTACAAGGACAATCACCGAGTCAAGGCAATGGTCGAATGGAAAGATCACAATTGAAAATGATTGTCGAGCGTAAAGGGTTACCTTCAAGCATAAGGAACAACTTCTTGGCAAGACCACTCAGGAAGGCCTCCAGATCATTTTTCTTCCCAGTCATCTGGCTGACTTTGTTCTGCGTAGGCAGCTTTGTCGGCCATACGATTGACTTCCTTGTTGGCAATCCCAAGAGCAGCTTTCAGATTGGTATTTTCTTCTTGAGCTTGGTGACCGGCTTAACTTCTCGCCGCAAGCTTGGTCTTCTCAGCTAGCTCAAGGTCTTTTTTCTTCGGCTTCCTTCACCTTGCCCGCAAGTTACAGAAGGTCAGATTTTGAAACAAATGAAGGGAAAAAGGAGTCGCCGAGGTCTCACCGAACATACCTTTGGTCTCCTCCTTCGCCCGATTCTCCGAACCAGCTTCAGATCCAGCTTCGAGCTGAATGTTCTGTGCTCCAGCTCGTATAACGAGCAAGCAAGGTCACGGATTTCGCAAGAACCAATCGACAAAATATCAACGATAATTCACTTCCGAGTGGATAAGAGAAAATCATGCTTTAAGACTACAGCCGAATACAAACATTCGACCATAGTCTCGGAGATTACACTCCAGAGGTGCACTCGCGGCCCCCACTAGTTCTATTAAAGACAGAACTACCGACCTCCAAAAAACGCCAAGATTTTCAGATCGTAATCAATCGAAGCGCCGACCACGCCTCGGGACTACACCTGGGTGCACTCACGCGTTCCCCACCGGTTTGGGAAATCCATGCGCCTCATCAATGACGGAAAGACTTTACTTATAAAGCCTAAGGCGATCGCCGCAATGACCTTAGCCTTGGGGATTACACCAGCGGTGCACTCAGCGCCCCGCTAACACGGAGTTTTAATCGACACATCCAAAGAGGTGATTGCTATGGATTCGGAAAGAAAAGTTTTTGATAGCATATCCTAACAAGAACAAGCGATGGTCGATCGACCAACATTGCTTTGAAGGGCGGAGCTAAGGCGCATAAGCTGCTTGACTTGCCTCCGGATGGCCTTCACCGCTTCCATCATGATCCCTCGCCATGATAGCTTCCTTCGCAGCCGGCTTGGTCCTCCGGGACGGGTGCGTCGTGAAGAGAGAAGGTTGTGCGGCACTCGACGAGCAGGATGAGCACTCGCAACGGCACTCACGAAAGACACGGTGTGTCGAGTAGTGTTCTCCTCCTCCGCGACGAGTCTCGGCCGCCACATCCTCGGGCCACCCCGCCGCAGACGCTTTCCTCGCTTCCTTCGGTTTCACGGTCCTCATCGCATCATCATCGAAGAGTGAGAATGACATTGATAGAGCTACGTAAAAGAATCGAATTAGAGATCATGAGTCACGACTAAAAACGGAACTAAGAGTATAGTACCAGGGTTTGAGGTTGCTGCGTCCCTCCATCTCATGGTCGCCGCCTTGCCCGAGGTCTCGAAGTAGCAAAGACTGCAGCTCAAGAATTAGTCGGCTAACTCAAGTGTCAACCAGAGATAAAGCTTACACAAAACAAGAATGCTTAGCAAAGCAGGTTTACCCGATATGGTGGGGATGGACACCTTCATCTTTGGTAGGAGCTTGTTCGCTTTGGGGGCCATTTGGATTGCTTGGCGCTTTTCGGCCGGCGCCAAGAAGTGGTCCGAGGTTGGTCGATCAGGCGACACGCAACCCCTTGCCACGCTCAGCTGCGGGTCATGGACAAGTTTCGACCGCTTTCCGAGCGCGGTGGAGAAACCTCCTCCTCCTCCTCTTCTTCGTCCCTCCTCATCGTCGCCATCATCATTGTCATCCTCGCCGCATCCGAGTCCCACTCCTCCGCTCTCGCCCCGCCGCTTCTCCCTCCTCGCCGAGCTCAGGCTCCATTGGGCATCGAGTACAGCTTGGTGAGGGCCTGATAGACATCAAGACAAAGATCAATCGACCGATTTGCAGAGAAGATAGAGTTAAATATGACAAGAATACAATGGAAGATAGAGCGGACATACCTTGTCTGGAACGCTGTGATGGTCGAGTGGAGGAATCCTTCTGGCTCCACGGGGGTTATCCTTGTTCCCAGTGACCGCGGCCACCCACCTTTCCACCGTGGCATCGTCGACTGCTTCCGGGTG
Organism: Aegilops speltoides; assembly: GCA_021437245.1. NCBI lineage: Eukaryota > Viridiplantae > Streptophyta > Magnoliopsida > Poales > Poaceae > Aegilops > Aegilops speltoides. The sequence goes on along the minus strand of JAHHZJ010004851.1, from coordinate 69,097 downwards.
GATCCGAGTCTCGTCTTCAGTTCCGCAGTACAAGCACATGCAATGGCTCCGGAATTGAAGAGGCTGGATACGCCGCCTAAGGAAAACTTCCAAGAGATCCATACCAGTTACTCCATCTCTAACCAGCTGAACTACACGCTCCGTCAGCATCTTCACGTCGGCTTTCTCCTCCAGAATCACCTTCAGTGAAGAGGGTTTGTTCACTCGGTCCATGGTAAACCGAGGGAGTCCACTCGACGCCCGGCCGGCTCATTCCGCAAGAGAACCGGTCGATCGCCAACCTCTGATCGACTCGGAAATGACATGGCTGGAAGGTGCTCTTGTTTCTCATCCGGATCCCTGCATCACCACACATCCGGACAACTTGGTCTTTTTGCCGCTTGCTTCTTCATGGTCCGAGAGCGACACGTGAATATGTGCTTGAACAAGCCCCAGGCGGTCGACAGCCCGTAAAATTCTCACACATGCACACAAACAAAGCAAGATAGGCGATGGAATTCGGGTGAAGTGGTGGAGTTGCGCCCAAAGAAGTTCAAAACCACGGAAAAAACACTTGGTGGCAAAGAAAATCCGGTCGACGTGGGTAGCCGTAGCACGCACTCACCCTCCTGGCCGGGGCTGCCACTCTTTCCCTAAGTCTTGCGCGCCATGGGGATCAGGCCGTGCCGCCATGTCGAGAGATCCTTCCGTGATGGTCGATCGGATCCAATCTCCCGACCCAGCCTGCTCGCGACGGGATTCGATTAAGACCCGCCACGGCCGGTGGATCTCCCTTCGCTTTCTCCATCGCCGACGCTTCTTCGCGTTTCCAAAGACCGCCGCTTCTCCTACACCATGGCTGCGGCGAGACGCGCGAGGAGAAGTTGTGCGGAGGCGAGAGCGGGCGCGTTGGGCGGAAACGAGGAGAGCAGAGAGAGAATGCCGAGTGGATGACAGGTGGGCCCGGTCGATCTAATCATATCCCGAAACAGTTGCGCGGACGCGATACGTGGCTAAAAAAGCGGCACGAGGATCGAGGCATCTATGCCCTATCCCATCCGAGTCAAGGTCCGCCTGTCAGCTTCCCCAAATTTCATATCTCGCAATCCGCGAACGCATGATCGGTCTGCGATCGGATTTCGCGATCCGTCGCCGAAATCGGCAAAGTCCAAAAGATCACTCGACAAAATAAAAGAATGGATCTAGTCGATTGAAGAAAAGTTGCTCACTATCAACAAAGAGATTCTTGGTTCAAAACAATGCATGACCAGTATGCAAAGGCCAATCGGAAACAACATCAACTCCTTCCTCACTCAAGCCTCAATCCATTCAGGGGCTAATGATGGAGTCATGTACCTAGGGTAGGGTCATAGACCTGATCTAAGTACCCTGCCCAGGGACACCCTTAGAAGAGATCACCTTCCATTCGACCTACGAGGAACCCACTGACCGACTTGAAGGACTCGACCACTAAGACTCACACGACCACCGAAGGTCAAGAAGCACTCGACCGAACGGTCTGTAATTAAGTAGACTTTATGGTAGTTAAGACACTTTATGTGGGTGTTACCAGAACGCCTGCACTTAATGTACTTTAAACCCTTCATTACGTAATGGGCAGGGTCCTAGCGCACTCTATATAAGCCACCCCCTCCACACGCAGAAGGGTTCGCACCTCAGAACTCATATATACATAATCCACTCGACCGCCTCAGGCTCCGAGATGTAGGGCTTTACTTCTCCGAGAAGGGCTGAACTCGACATCGCTTGTGTTTACAACCTCTCCATAGCTAGGACCTTGCCTCTCCATACCTACCCCCACTCTACCTGTCGACTTAGAACCACGACGATAGTCCTTCTCTTCTCGAGCATGCGACAAGATACATGAACGCAATAAAGAAGGCCTCGGTTGATAAATTACAAGGACTCGTGCATAAGCAGATCGAGGACTACTTAACTTGTGTACATTGATGTGTTGAAACAGGATAATGGGTTAGTTGTGGATTATTCACTCTCTTTTAGCATCCCACTACATGTTTCTCATCCCTCGATTATTTGACTCGGTCCAAACTCCAATTAAACTGATTTTGTGTTGTTTTTTCATCACAAATGTTTCAGCATTAATTGTGAATTTTTTGCTCGACGCACTTTGAGGTGTGGGATGGCAAAAATGTTCCACCTTTAACTCATGAACAAATTCCAGCTCTCCGAAAATTATGACATTGAGGTGGTTAGATCATTACCAAAACAAATGCAAACAAAGGGCGCTATCATCGCTCGGCAATGGGTGATGAGGTGATATTTTTTTACTACCGTGTGATAACTTCTACCAAACTATGATGATCACTTTTTTATATGAATCTGTCATGACAATGCCATGCAGCAAAGTGTTGACATGCTGTTTTACTATAGTATACACAGTCCAAAATCACTGACTATATGATATAATTCACTACTGTGATTATAATTTGTTCATAAACAATTTTTAGAAGTGCAAGCAGGACTAATTTTTTGTTCATAAGTAATACAATGCAGTGCTGGTAGCCTTCAAAACATGTAGATATAAAAATATTGGCTTTTACAAATCCATGTCAATTCCATCATACATTGCTGGTAACTGGCATAATAGTGTACTGATAGCTTGGTTAAGATATAAAATTTTTGGATTTACAAATCCATGTCAACCCATCAAACATTTGCTGGTAACTGGCATAACAGGGTACTGATAGCTTGCTTAAATTATATAGATACACTTGTTTGCATTACAAAGACATGATAAAATCTGCGATACAATGCTGATAACTGGAATGTTATGGGGCTTGTAGCTTGCACATTATGGTCCATGAAAAAAATGCAGCCACCATCTTCCATTTTAATAGCACCTTCTTCATTTATCTTGCTAGGGAGATTTGCATGTGCGCTTGTCATGTTCCGCACTCCCACACACCACATTTCCTTTTTGTCTTTGGTTTTGCAATCTCAAAACCTGATTGCTTTTTTTGACTTTGGCCGCCCTTCGTTGTAGTCTTGGGAGGGTCTAGTATCAACTTTGTGTTTGAGGACGGAGCTGCATCAGATGTGGGGCTGGATGACAAAAGCATGATTGTTTTGCTAGCATGTATCGTCACCCGCAGACTTTCTTTGTCAGGTGGCAGGGTTACCCGTTGTCGCACATTAGTAGCACTTTCTCGTTGTGTGGTGGTGTTCTCCGTCGATTCACATTAGTGGCACTTGTTTGCTGTGTGGCTGGGTTCTCCTGATGTCTTGCATCGGGCGTTTTGGTGATGTGTGACAGGTTGTCTTCATTCATCCGCCTACGTATCAAGCAAGGGATCCGCCGTCCTTAAACGATCCTTTTGCTTCTTCCTTTTCCTTTCTTGCTTTTTAAGTTGATTGTTCTTCAGATTTCAAGCTCCTCCTTGAAATTATATGTGTGTTTTCTTGCCAATCTGGTCCCGCCATCCGTTAGGGAAGCGCTTTTGGCCGATGCCTTAAATTCTTTAAGAATTGACGGTATCGCATGACGCTTTTCCTCCTCCGCATCGACTTCTTAACCGCTTACTGTTCAAATCAGGTTGAATAAGATCCTCCTATGGATCCTGTGTCCACCTCTTTAGGATGTACTTTTCGTATCTCAGATACCCCAATTTGGTCCATAACTCGTAGTAGCGGCGCGCAAAGAGTCTGCACGATCAAACTTGCAAGCAACTACACGAGTATGTCTCTTCAACCATGTTTGCTTGCACAAGGTAGTCCCTGCTCCATATTTTGGTATTATCCTCGACCGAGCTAACCTTGAAAGTACCATCATCCAATGCGCCACATCCGATGCTGATTTCACCTTCATCTCCACCGAACTTGCAAAACAAGTTATGTGTGTATAGCCCCGACCGCATCTCCAGCTGGGTTCATCGAGTACATTTCGGTTTCTTTGTACACTGCTTCCAACTGCTCTTTTGACACGCTTAGCCATCACCTTATCCTCGTATCGCAGTTGTAATCAGCAGCGATTCGACCTGAGTTGTTTGGGTTGACATACTTTTGAGTACAGAGTTAAATCCTCGCTTCTGCCGTGGTCTGCAAGAACGGGAAAAAATCGTGCATATAGTATACCGACCCAACACTTCCTATTCTCCCACGACCATTGGAAATGCTCGTGTCGGCCCGCCATACGCTCCATCATCACCCACCACTTGTGCTCAAACTCCTCAACTGCATTCATAATATAAACATGGTAACATCAAGTATTGGAGGATGGTAACATCTGCTCACACATATCTGGTAACTAGGAACACCAAGGTTGTTGATAATTATGTCACACACACATGGTTACTTTAGTTGAAGGATCATGGTAAGTACTTTGCGCATGTGATAAGTTTTTCTTTCCAAAGCTTAATACCACTGTGTGTGTAGTACAAGCAACATTTTTAACTAGCAACAAAAGATACTCATATCAATCAAGACTAGTGGTGATTGAAAAGTTTTGTTGTAACTAGTGGGGTGAACAACTGAAATGTGTACATCAAACATGGGTATTATAGGGGTAGTACAGAAAGCAACTAATGTAGGTAATTTTGTTATAATCCTCTGGTAACTTGTCACTTTGTTAGATGGTAACTGTTGTTATCATGCATCTAAACCCATTTTCTATGTCCCCATTTTTCTGTGTTTTAAGCTAGTGAGGGGTGGGAAGTAAAATACCAGTCAGGCTGTTGTCAACAAATCCTTGAATGCATTTTTTAGTGGGTCATTGTCAGCCATTAGCTTCCCAAGCTTCTCTTGTGCTTTTTTTATTATATGCCATCGGCAATTCCTGTGTACTATCCCGATGAACACCTCATCAATAGCACTCCTCATTGCAAAATCTTGATCTGTTATTATGTTCTTTGGCTAACTCCATCCATTGCATGCAAGAATGCATTAGACACCACACAAAGTTACCAGATAGTTCATTTTAACAAACCCACAACCAAATTGGATCGACCGCCCATGGTTATTAATGCCAATGAAGGGTGCACGGCATTTTGTACATGTTTGTCATGTATGTTGTGTCAAATGAGATGACATGATTGTATCTAGCATATGCCCCGCATGACGCACCATCTATCCGAATAAATTTTCCACTGGTCCTCATCATCAAGCTTTATTCTCCAATAGAAATCTGGATCTTGTGCCTTCATATCTTGAAGTACGAGATTGTGCTCCCCACATCAAGATGGCGGTACTCCATCCGAATTTAGCTCACCGGTTTATGATGTCCTTTGTTGTGTATGGTACATCTTTAGGATTCCGTGAGAACCATTCCATTAGTTGCATCTGCCTTTGCTGTCTCTATGTTGCATCCGCAATATCTTCAAGAAGTCCTGCTCATCTTTTGGAATGTTCCTATGTGATGATAGGAACTTTGTCAAGGACGGCTTTCTTATTAGAGGGTGGTTGTGGTCGCCTGAAGCGCTTGACTCTCCACCACGCATCCGTGGGTGATGTAAAGGTGGGCCGGACATCCCGACCTCACAACCTTCCCTCTTTTCCTCTTCTTCACGATGCATTTTGGGTCCCGACATCCTCTATCTCTTCCTTGTTTGTTTTTGGCTTGCCGATTTCCCACAAACCATGAGGACTCGCCATGATTGTCTTTGATTGTTTTTCAGTATTCCGCCTCATTCCAAACCCATGTATCGTGCATATTCCGTAGTGTTCATAAGCTTCCTCTAAAGTATCAAACTTCATCGTTTCATCGAGGTTTCGTGTGGAGTATGCCTCGTATTTTTGTCTCCCGACAAGATTTTCCCTCGCTTTCGACTCGCTGCTCAGATCGAATGATCAAAGAAGCTTTCTCCCCTATGCTGCTAGTAGTCGGTTCTTTGCTTGTCTCTCGAACCATCGGGTTGCTTCTAGAAGTAACATCTGTAATGTTTTTGAAAGTTGTTATTTTGTGTTATATTTTCTGCATGCCAAAACTAGTGGTAACTTGTACTCCAGTTGCTTGGTAAAGTTTGCATGCATTAAGATGTTTTTTGTAGCTGTAAAGTGAAAGCATGTAATTCCAATTGCAATACATATTGCATGATAATTCGTATGCAGTAAGTGTGATAACTGTACCTAAATTCATGGTAACCAGTGAAAGCATGTAATTCCAATTGCAATACAGATTGCATGATAATTTGTATGCAGTAAGTGTGGTAATTGTACCTAAATTCATGGTAACCTGTGTGCATCAAGCTACGTGATTTGTCAATTGTTTCATGGTGAATGTGATAGTTGTAAATAACATAGGGTTGTAGTTGCAATTCAAGTACGATGGTAACAAGTTTGTGTACAAAATTGTGGTAGCATGGTAAATGTTTTACCTTCATCTGTTTTGGCAGAACCAAAGCTTGCCGTGTGTGCATATTCACACTGTTGGTTTGTCCCCACACCACTCATCATGACATCCACATTACCCCTGTTGTCATGCGCCATTTTCTTCTTCTGCAAAGACTGCTAGCACATATGATTGCACCAATTAATTTTCCACAATTACAAGCAATCTTGATTATTTTTTCACAACAACTATATTTTTTTCCTTTTATCAAGACCGACATTATTCTTTTATAACAGTATCGCTTTTGGCAAGAACCAGCATATGGGAGTATGACAGCGATAGTTTCTATCAACCTCATTTCATGAACATCATTTTTTATCAAAAAAGAATGGTGGCAACAATGTAAATCAACACATGGTATTCTTGTAGTGTTTTTAGCACCTTTGGTTCTGAGTTTTCCTAGTAATTTGTAATGAATTAGCATGATAACTTGTTCTGACATGGGTGTGTTCAATATATAAAGGAAGAAAAGGATCTTTTTTATGTTGAATAAGTCTTACAGGATGCTGATTATTCAATGCACACACTCTGGTAATCTATTTTCAATCGAGATGGTATGTCAGTTTTAATGAGAAAATTCATACATGTATTTTCTAACTTGCCTGTAAAAGATGAAATTTAGTCAATCTTTTTGTTGGTAACCTGACTGAATTTGACTGGTAACTCAATTTCAACAGAGGAATTACACACATGTAGTAAAAGTACTACCTCTTTTTGCATGCTTTAGTTCTTGTTGTTTTTTCCCCATGTTTTCCCCCTTGATTTTATTGGTATGAAATGCAAATGCAGCATGTGCATAGAGGTTGAATCACTTACCTCCTTTCTTTTTTGACTGATTATGACGAAATTTGGACGAATTGATGATAACCCCTGTGATGTTCTTGTGGTAAACCGGGCCCTCCCTCAAATCCTTGTGTTTTTGGTGGTGTTTTTTCGTGGTTTTTTTTTTGGTGGATCGATCTGCTGGTCCGGATGGAGGCGCCGGGAGAGAGGAGAGAACTGATCAAGGGTGGTTGTTTCTTGGATGAAGGTAAGAAACTAGGTTTTGGGTTGGTAAGTCACGCGCGAGGAGGGGAGGTGGGCCAAATGGGCTGTGTTAACTGCCTTGGGCCTCGCGCGCTGGGAAGGACGCAGGAGGGAGGTGGGCCTCGAGAGAAGTCTGGTCGGGTGGAGCTGCCAAGTGGGTAACGCCAGTGGGGGACGAGGTTTACGATCGCAGGATCTGCGCTAACCACCGCCCGGTGGTTAGTCGCGCCCTATTCTATATGAGAGAAACAAAAAAGAAATCTACATGTAAAATGTTAGTTGTGTTGCATGTATCTCAAAGCAATATTGGAGAGCTAAGATAGATGGGCCGGTGCAGTGCTCAAAAATCCAGGTCCACTCGGGCGGCCAGATGTCTCACCCTTGTCTATGACACAAAGACAAGGAGGCAGGACATTGCGCAACTCCTTCCGGAGGCAAAAACTACAAATTTGACCTGTAGATGAAATAAATTCACAAAGTAAACTGTTCTTGAAAAAAATTCACTTCATCGACCTTTTAAACGCTTTACGCGCAAAGGCCACACTATATCGGCAGCTCCGACTCATCAGCGCTACATGCCTATCCCTGTGTCACACCCGACCGCTCGAAAATTTAAGTCAACGCAACGCAAGAGTGCCGGCTACACTATACGTGTAGCGCCTAGCGTCTCGCCGCTGCACTAACAGCTACACGAGGGACAAAGCAGATCGTGTACCGACGCACTACACGCAACGGACGGATCACCAAATCACGTGCATGCATGCCGTGTGTGCATGCGTGGCCACAGCCTCGTAGGGCCTACAACAACATACTGCATGCATGAGGGTCGTGTGCTTGTTTGGATCTTTCGTGCTGCTAAATGCGAATTCTTTAATTAACTGGACATCAGTGTAGCGTTTAGGCTAGGCGCTAATCAGATACAGAAGCCTAAATTTTGGCGCTGACATTAACTTAGAATTTTCAGGCAATTCGAGGTTCAATGAGTTAGGTGTGTAGCGCCGTCACCGAGCAGACAACAGATAGTGGACGCTGTTGTCGGCGCTACATAAAAGGGTCAGCGGAGTGAAATTTTTTTAAGAACAGTTCACTTTGTGAATTCTTTTCGTCTACAGGTCAAATTTATAGTTTTTGCCCCTTCCGGACGAGGTAGATCTACGAGACTGGCACGAAACCGTGGCTGTCGGCGATAAGATGTACGCATTTTGCCCCACGATGCCCCCGCTCTACTACCTCGGGGCCGACACACGGGCACAACCTGAATCTGCCGATGACGACGATGATTATAATGAGGATGCTGACAGTGAGGATGACGATGAAATTTCGTATCGTTAGAGAGCACGAGCGGAGGAGCGATGGACATGGCTTCGGCGAGGGGACGGGCACCTATTCCTGGGACACCCATCAGCACAACGGCAAGTGGACATACCACGGTAACTGGCATCTTCCATTCATCTACGAGGCGTACTACGACAGTGCCTTGACGCCTGGGTCGGGTTTCAGCACTCCGACGGCACAGATGGTGGGATCAAGGGCTATTACCACCTCTCCTCCTGCAGCGTGCCGTCCCTCGGCGATGGCACGACGCCACGGCCGGCTTGGAAGCTCTGCAAGGAGCCCCTGACGTTCCTGCAGGCCCCGTTGAGCGCCATGTGCCGCAGGCTCGTCCACATAGGACATGGGACCTTCTGCCTCGTCGAGATCGCGCGGCGCTGCTCGTGTGATGGCCATCAAGGCAATCTGCTCCGCGTGACGATGTTCACTGCCAGCTACCGAAAGAACGGCAAGCTCGTGGCCACACCATCCGGGCCTTGTCGCTCTTACCTAATATCCAGTAGTTATGCTCCTCCCTCAACTTGCGATCCTCCTGCGTTTTCCTTTTTGTTTCTTTATGTTATGTCACTGAATGGACTTAAATCTCACGATCGGCACTCCAATGCACACATTTTTCAAATATTGTTTCTAGTGTGAATGTGTGACTAATCTATTGTGTTTGGCTACTGATAACGCGGACCAGGAGAAGAATAAAAAAACAGCATGCCCAATTTCATTGCAAATTGAAGTGCACAGTGGAGAAAAGATACAAGAGAAACTGGACTGAAATTGTTGATTATTGAACAACGCAACATAGTGATCACATAGCAGATAGCACTCTTGAATCAGCCTAAAGGTGTCCCTGCTTGATCTCAAGGGAAATTTTTGTAGTAAACACACAGCTACATAAATATTCCACGCAGGAAGTAGGCCAGGCCTACCAGCACTTGTTCACCAGGTGCTCATTATTCACTAAGCAGACCAAATTGATGATAGACTTTTGCAATTTCAGCTTATTATTAGAAGGCACCATCCTGGATTTTCTTGTATATGACTCCAGCAGTCTGAACGAAACCCTGCATTTGAAATGGCATGAGAAAATGCCTAGAGAGGCGCATTTCACAAAGATGCAACAAGGATCGATAAGTCTGTCACCTCCTCAACATTTTGTGCAGTTTTTGCAGATGCCTCCACAAAGATCAGACCATGCTCATTTGCAAACTTCATACCTTCCTCATAGCTCACGGCACGCCTCTGAGATAGATCACATTTGTTTCCAACTAGCATTATTGTCATGTTGCCCTTTGCTAATTGCCTCACATCCCTTAACCAGCTCGCGAGATGATTAAATGTTTCCTCCTGAAGATCATCATAACACAAACACCATGGTAAAAGTTCAGGAAACCACGACTTCATCTAACTAGGTAGCTTTTGGATTGGACAAGTACCGGTGATGTCATAAACTAGAAGAGCTCCATCAACTTCATCGTAGTATGATCTAGTGATCGATCTGAATCTGTCTTCGCCTGGCTGTAATGTGAGATGGTCATTTGCCTTGACAACTCAATGTGATGCTAATGTTTATGGCACGGCAAACCTCAGATCTTTACCTAATAATAAAGAGAATCGTTTCTCGTCCGTCGCGCATATTTACAGAAAACCCCCTATAGTTCTCTGGAATCAACCCGCACTACAGGTTTTAGTCAGTCAGAAAAACATTTCGCATTTACAAACAGGACCCTGTGTTTTCGTCTATTCAACCCGCGATTTGCAGAACGGCGGCGACGGCTGGAGCTTGCAGTGAATGGATCCGTGCACGGCACGGGGTGGGGAGGATTCACAGGCGGGCGGTGAGGACGGGGGTCGCCGGTGACGACGATTAAAGCCGAAGCGCAACTTCTCAGGCGAATTCCTGGCATCTGGGCTCCTGTTAGAAAGGGAACGGGGAGATGGGGCGAGGAGAAAACTGGAGAAAGGAGGGGAGACGAGGCGGCGGCTTGCTGTAGCAGACGGCGGCGGGAGCAGGAGGTGCGGCAGCACGGTGCAGGGTGCACCCACGGCGGTGCTGTCCACGGGCGTCATCGGAACGGAGGCGAGCGACTCGGACATGGTGGCACGATGCAACATGAGAGGAGGAGCACAAAGGTGAGGTGAGGAATAGCGAGGCCGAGGGCGGTGCAGCCTCGCCGGGGTCGGGCTGTGCCGGCGGGTGCCGCGGATCGGGCGCGCACATGGGGCGCTTCCCTGACGGCGCGAGGTGGGAGAGAGCGAGGGGATCGATCCATTTTCCTGAGGCAGGGGATCGACCTGCTAGCTTTTTTTTTGAGCAACGATCGATCTGCTAGCTAGGTTAAGGTACGCCTGGGCTGGGCTTTAGGACAAATGGGCAGCTCTCTCTCTCTCTCCCATAATTCTCTCTATTTTTTTCTAGATTACTCAAACAAATCCTATCTTGTTTCTATTATTAAATATAAATAGAGAAATATTATAAAAGAGATAGGCTTAGGAATTAACTTTTGGGAAGGTACTATTTTTCTGCACTTGAAAAATGTGCTTGTTCAAAGAAAATTGAAATGGGCAATGCAAGGTTTAAACTCAAACTCATTTAAATTTTTGTGGAGGTTGGTAAAGTGATAAAAGAATTATTGACAAAGTTTGGGGACCAGAATTTATGTACAAAAAGGCATGATATTTTTCTAAAGGCTCAAAAGGAATTAGGAAAAGCAATTGTATAAAATAGAAGTAAGGCTCAAATGATCTTCTGAAAATGTTCATAGTTTTTAACTTGGTGTGAAGAATTTAATGGCATGATGGAATGCAAATGCCAAAAATAAAATAAGACAATCATTATAAAATATGCAAGTTAGATGAAGGTATGGAATTTATCGGCTTAAAGACATAAAGGGCATTAACCTCGGTGCTCCTCCAATAATATTGATCCCGTGTCCTAGAATCTCACCACTCCACCGAAGTTAAGGCTGAGTTCACGTTGCTTGAACGAAGTGTGTGATTTAATTCATAACCATGCACGGTTCTATCTCGTCGGTTTCACAATTTTAGGTCATGGAACAAACCATGTATTGGGATGGATAAAGGCGAGGTGTATTATTCATCAATAAAGAGCTTTGTTTAGGCTGAGTTTCTCTTCGCCACCGCTTCTTCTTCTATTTCCATTTGTCTTACCAATCTCTTCACCATTTCTTCCGCCAGTCAATCTCTAAGCTATTTTCCGTCCTTGACACGCCAGATGCCCAAGTTGTCGGGTAAATAACAAAAAAAATTCAAGAAGAAATAATTAATATCTTGTAGGTTATGAATACCCAGATAGTTAAAAATCTTACTTTCGATTGAGTCAACCGCTCATTCTCGAGAAACATCATGAAGCTTCAAGATGTCACAATTTGACCTTCATACTCTCAATTTGAAGCTTCGATCATCATATTGAGCCAAAAAGATCATAAATTGCACAAGCTTCAAGATGTCACAGCTTGACCTTCATACTCTCGCACATTCATTTAGGTAAACATGTTAACTTTCATGTGGTGATATTTTGCTTTGGCAAAGGTCCATCGTATGATGCCGAGGCCTAGAGATGAACTCTTCCATCATCTTAAAAGAAAAAAGAAGTTTGTACCCAATAGAATGAAATATTTTTGCCTGGTGAAACTACCGGTCATGAGAATGCCTCAGTCTGTTGCAGTTTTTGAAACTGCTGCTGCAGATCGAGATATCTCGAAGCTATCTCCTTGAAGCTCCTAAATTTAATCTCCATCTGCTGCTGCATCGAGCTGCGCCATCGATGCGATTGAGTGTGAATTTGTCTTCGTGGTTGTATCAACATGGTAAGAGATCTCACGGCCAGCACTGCCAAGGGCTAGCTCCCTGTGCCGACCTGTTTATATTTATGAAAGCGTGATCACGCTGCATGACAGAGATGATTGGCGGAATAATACAGCTGTTGTTCCATTTCTGTCATCCCACTCTGTTCTAGACAAAATAGTTAGTAACACTCTAATACATTTTTGTTTGTATTCAGGTGATAGGTGTATCAACAATTGTCAGGAACCAAAATCAAATGCAGACTTGAGTATTACCTGAGGCGCATTGAAAGGCTTCTGGAGCTAAATGAAGAAACAGTTGAAGAAGATATGGTCTTCGTATTTTGCAGGGATCAGATGTAGCTGAGTGCACAAATGACAGTTTGCCCTTCAAACGACGTATGCCGTACAGAAGCTTGGAGTGCATTCAAAGATTTTTGTTGCAGTCTTGCTTCCTTTGAGCTTCCTACAAAGAATCAACGATGGTAACCACATAATTAAGATTGCACTAGGCATTTCTTATCCTATGTTGTACCAAGTAGTTGCATTGCGACCTTCAGTGTTAGGCCGGTAGTTGGGGAATTAAATGAGAAGACAATGATAATCCTACCAAATGCTTTTCTGACTATATATCACAGTGCTCCAGTTAATCATCCTAGCTACCAGCAAGCGAGGAAGCAACCAAAGAAGAGAAATAGCCTGCGAGCTTGTGCAGCAGCGGAGCATCTTGAAGACCCCTGCGACACCAAAAACGGAGGGGTGGGTGGGAGGAGGAGGAGCAGAGAATCACCATCAGTCGAAGGACGGTGAAGGAGTTGGTGTCACAGGCGACGACCCCTGCCAGGCACAGTGGATGCGGCCGCCATCCCAGTCCACGAGCGTGTTAGCGGCGTTGCCGAAGCCCGCCTTGACAGACATTAGCGCCTCCCCGTCTCCTATGCCGCCGCTGCCAACAACCCAAGAACCGCCGCAACGAGGACTGCGCTAAAGCGACCGTCCTTGCCTTCCCTCCGCTGCCTGCGCATTCCGTACGGGATAAAGAAATCTCCTCGTAGGCAGGGGAAGAAGCAGAGCCGTGGTGCCAAGAAAGAGGGAGAAATTGGGGGAGATGGACACGACCTGCTAGCGAAGAGAAAACTGGTGAGATTGACTCCGCGAGCGAACGTGTACGACACGTGGAGCACCAGCACGATGAGCAAAGCGGCTGGTTTGGGAGATAGTGTGCACAGGTGTCGACTGGTTTACAATTGATTGGGTTTGGATCTTCACATAAGAGATAAATATCTCCGAGTTCATCACACGGACGTGTTAGTGTACGCATGCATTTGTTCTCCGGACATGCACACGTTGCTGGATTTGATGCTATATATTTTGTTATGGGAACGTTCCCACCCGGGCGCCGCCGAAACGCTCGCGCCGGACGCACGCGGCCTTCGATCGCTCGATCGTGGGAATAGTAGGCCCTGTTTGAATCTTTTTTTTCACTCCTCATTGTTTTTCATCCCTTCCTTCGTCTAGCCGAGAGAGAAAGAGTGAGGGCCTTTTGAACCAGCAAATCTTGCCCTGCTTCGGTTGTGCCCGTGGTGGCTTTCGCCATGAAAGCAGCGCCGCGTGCCTGCCCCATGATTGCAACACCACGCCATGATCGTGCCCTTACCGGCAAACTTCTTGCCCTCGCCCGAGGTTGTAGCTCGTTACGGCCGCCATTGTAGCCTCGATCTGCTTTTGGCCACAACTCTAACTAATCCCGACAGTAACACCGCGCTGCTGTTCGCACAATGATACACGCCATCCGTGATTCGCAACATCCCACCCCCTATCGACCTCGTTATGCTGGTCGGCGACTTTGTAGCACCATGATAGCCATAAAATGGTTTGTAGCAAATTCCATCGCCATTGAGCAAAACATCATCATCGCCGCTCGTGGGTCAGGTAAGACATGAAGTTTGAAGCTTTTATCACCGCCGGTTGTAGGTTTTGTAACCGCCGCTTGAAGCTTTTTGTTGGCATCCATGGCTTTCGCCGCTCACGGTTGAAACTTTTTCCATCGACGACGGCTTTTTGCTTGTTAGATGAAGCTTTTTTTGTCACCGTTGCAACGCTTCGTGGTCGCCCATAGCTTCCGTCGATATGGGTTAAAACTTTTTCATTGTCGATTGAACTTTTTGGTTACCGGTTGTAGCTTTTTGGTAGCAACGACCGCATTTAACGGAGATGGTTATTTTTGCTGCAACCATAATCGGATTTTGCTACCACCACGATGAAATTTGCTACATTCATTAATGATGGAGATGCGACCGAGGATGGCGGCGACGACATTTTTTGCTGCAGTCGTTGCTGGTTTTTGCTACAACCTGCGTGAATTTTGCTACATCAATTTAAATGGAGTTCATTGGCAGCCATTGTTTGTTTGACCTCAAAGCGCGCGGACGGTGGAAAAAGCTTCCACCAAAGATGAGAAAAACTTCAACCAGCATGAAAATAAGCTTCCACTGGGTGCGAGCGGCAACACTGAGTGCTGCGGCCGGAGGCATGGTGGTGCGGCGACGGGCGTGCTATGACGGCGGCGACTAGGTGCTGCAACGACGATACGCCGAAGCGTTTTGCTACGACGGCGCGCTTTTGCTACGGAGGAGGCGAGGAACCGGCGAGGCGTGGATGCGATGGCGACCACCACCGACGAGGGCGGCGTCCTATGGAAGCGGCGGAGTCAGCCGGCGGCAACGAGGGCGGGGCTGGCAGCGATGGGCAGCGCGACGTGGACGGCTGTCGAGTTGGCATATGTATTTAGGAATTTGGAACACAGGGCTGCTTCGGGCTGTTTTTCTTTAGTAGCGAAGCAATTGGAACACAAGGAATCGTGCGGCTGTTATAAACTTAATCGTGCGTGCGCGGTTAGACCGGCCGAACTTTCGGCGGCGGACCGGCGCGTATCACTCGCCTTTTGTTATCAGGTTGATTTACCTCAGTTTGTGTCCCTCACAAACTCATACTGAAAACTGGATTCCGCAAAAATCGTGAAAACGAAGATTAATTCTCCGTCCAAAATTATTGTCTTAGATTTGCTAGATACGGATGTATCTAAAACTAAAACGTGACTTGATACACCGTATTTAGACAAATCTAAGACAAGAATTTTAGGACGGAGGAGTATATATATAGCCTGCACGTCGAACAAAAATAAACTGTCTCCAAGCATTGCTGATCCCGGTTCATACGAGTGAATGATAAACCACCGATGCCAAATCTCAATGAAGCTATTGTTCCAGATTAGAAAAAGGATGCATGCCCGACGTCCTTAAGACGGACATATTGGAGGTGGTATGGAGGAACTTGGCTACCACCATATACATCATTTTGACCGAAACATTGATGCTACGGAGGAGTAACGACAATTGCATCCAAGTAAAATTACTCTAGAAGTGTCGCATCCTCAACATATTTATTGTCTAAATGACAGTACAATTATTAATCTACCGACATGGTATGCTTTTTCACGTGACATCGACGAAATCTGATATCTAAAGTTATACCGAAGTCAGAAAAAATATGGTGTGTATAGTCGTACTCTTACTTTAATATCGTTTTTTTTGCTTCCTAAATTGTATATATGAAAAACATGATACTAGCGATACATGCATTGGCATTAATTAACTCACTCGGGCTAATTTCAAACTATGTTTAGGGGTACCACAATAAAAATATTAAAAAGAACATAATAAACAAAAATAACCTACTTTATTAAACAAAGGTAATTATGAAAAAAATCTTACCACCATGATTTAAGACATAAATGATTCTATGTATGATAGCCTTAGCTTTAATTTGTGATAATCATCTAGTAAGAGATACACAAAATATCATAGTTGGCTAATATCAACTTAGAACTTCAAGCCAAAATAGTCCACAATTCTAAAATGGGTTGGGGGAAGAAGTAAAACATTACTAGCCTTCCTGCAAAAAAAAACATTACTAGCCTACAAACAACACATATATTCTGATGTTTATGTGCACTGTACTTAAATTAATTTATGAGTAGCTACGTATGCTCTATTTATGATGCAAAATCTAACCAATTTATTTTATTAATCAACACATTTTAGAAAACTCTCATGAAGGCAATCAATTTGGGTCACAATCTCAGTCATGGATGCCAAGAAAAGAAGAAGGAAAAGAGATAGAGAGCGGGCATGCCTGGACGTTGGACGATGTATACCATATTTTTAATGTCTGATGTTAGTAAATCAGTATGCTATTTTTATTATCAGCATGTTAATCTAAAGATAAGGTTGTTCACCCAATTAATTGACTAGGGTTCATGTTCCATGTTCAACTAGCACCCCAAAATTCTATTATTAACTGATCCAACTTTTTTCTTGATCAAACTTATCCTCTACCGCCAATCTAATTGGGACACTGGCATTTGCTTCGAACAAAGCACGCCAACTTCTTTCCTCCCGCTGCAACGCAGGTGGGAAGCGACGGCGGCCTCGAACAGGCCGCCCTCCATGGTTGTGCAACGGCGATCCGCCAAAGATGCGAGGTGGGGATGCATGGAGGGAGGATCCGCGGTGGTCGCTGCAGTGGGCTACGCTAGTCGTGGGTCGTTGGACAAAGAAGAGGAGGAGCAATGCTTGGTGGTGTGAGGTAGCGGGAGGAAGATGGAGGCGGAGGAATGGAGATGTTGTGTGGATAAGGGACATGATGTGCGCTCGGTGGGATTTACGCCTATTGCTTTTTAAAAAATCAATCGTTGTTCTGGAAGCTACCGGATGCACCAATTACGTTGGATTTATGTGCGATTGTTCTTGGTGTTCCAACAAATGGTTATCTGCTAGGTGTCACCTCCTCATATTGGTCCACTGTGATTATTGACCTGCAGCCTTACACTCGATAGTAACAGCTTCAACTTAGTAAGCCATGTGCGATATTCATGTGACTGTGATCTCAAAATAAAAGTTCATAGGAAAGGAACAAAAACCTTCACTGAACATAGAGTTGTCTTGTCACTGTATTGTGCTACCGATTGCAAAAAAAAAAAAAAAAATCCTAAATGGGCACCTACCAGAAAAGTTTTCATTTTTATGGTGATGACGGGAGTGTAAGGGTTCGGTCTTCGGCCAAGTTTAAATAGTGCAAAAGAAAAGGAACGGAATATATTCTTGCAAACCAAGCAACCAACATATTCTAAAAAAAATCAACATAGTAAAAACATGTTTGTTTCCGACTCTTGACAAATAATGTATATAAACAATCCCACTTCAATGCACCAGTACCCTTCCATCCAAAATAAATTCATTTGCATTGAAAATCTTTTGAAATTATAAGAAAATACTTTTGAATTAGTTATTAAACTCTCAAATAGTATACAACAATTTCAGTGTCTGCAAATCCCGCTAAAAACACTCACACCATTCCTCTTCCACCCCATGATAGTGTTAATATGAAGAAGGAGCCACCAAAGGACATCCCAACGACTTTCCCAACTTTATACTAACAATCATTTTTTTATTACGGATACCGAGCTTGTGTGTGTTTTTTAAGATAAAAAGTGTTTCAAATTCTTCTTGCTTTAAAAAAAATCATGTTTTAACTATGTTCATGTTTTTCTTTTAAATGCACAACGCTCCCACAAAAATGTTCCAATTTTTTTAACAAACTCAAATAAAATTGATCCTTTTAAAAATATGTGTTCCATAAAACGTTAATCTTCAAAAGATGTTTCAATTCTAATAAAAAGATTAAATGTTTCAAAAAGAATAATTAGTTTGAAAAAAAGAAATATTTCTGTTTTCTGAAAAGTAAGAGATAAAACCGATTACTAGACTATTCCATGCACCACTGCTCTTCAATCAGGTGAAAGATATTAGGGTGGATTATTTACGTCCACGCGTCATACTCCAAAAACTAATAATATTATAAACTTATATCCGATGTTTATCAGAACTGGATATAAGAAATGGCACTTATCGTCACACGGAGCATGTTTTACTATATTTTTAGCCCGTTGAACGCACGGCATTTGTACTAGTATAACTCAAAATATACATCTGCACTACTTCTATCCCATGACTCATGAGAACTACTAATTCATACCGAACGGAAAGGTGTGGCTACTCCCGGATGTACTACACCCAGGTGAACAACACATAGAGAGAAAAAGTTTAAAATAAAATTAAAGATTCTGAAATTTTGCAACATCAAGCATGATAAAAAAAATTAGGTTCTTGCAAAATTTCATGAACAAATAACATTCGAGGAGCTCTCAAAAAAAATCAGTGCTCAAACAGTACACAAAGCTTTGAGCCGTGATTTTTTTTTGAGAGCTCCTTGAATGTTATTTCTTCACGAAATTTTGCAAACACCTAAAACATTTGATCATGTTTGATGTCGCAAAATTTCTGAATTTTTGGATTTTGTTTCATAGTGTATTTTCAATGTGCTGTTCACCCGTGTCGGGAGTAGAAAAAACACTCTCCGACGGAAACTCACAAGTATCAACGGTGAACCCAGCATCAACCACTACAAATGGCAGCTTTTAGTTCCCAAACATGCTTCGATAATCCTAAAGTTTCATAAAATATTTATAAGCGACAGCTCACTTGGTTGGTACTAATTCGTACAGTACAAGGACCCAGCCTATCTAGGCACACCCAGAGAAATTAAGAGGATTCGCCGTCGTACCGTGTCCCAGATCTGGAGCTTGATGGGCTTTCTGTCAACGGTGATCATCTTGGAGGCGAAGACGTCGACCTCGGTGTCGATGGTGGGGTCATGGAGGGGCTGGAACCGCTTGTCGGTGAACTGCAGCAGCAGGCACGACTTGCCAACACCTGCACAGACATGCAATCAGATGAAGGCAGGTGGGATAGATCTCCCAAGCAACCAGAGCAGCCAAGAGCTCGGGGATCCATGAGGGACCCCTCCCGGAGCGAGCCCATTAAGGGGAAAAAAAGTTTTTAAAAAAATTATACATTGTTCTTAAAAAGTAGTTGAACCCTCAATCAGATCTTTAGACAAATAAGCACCTTTGAGTCCTTTTAAGTTAATTTGGTTGGGCATGTCAAGTTGGTTCCGGGTTAAGGAGTTCATTCATTAAGAACCTTTAATCATTGGCCTTGGTGATTGGCTTAGCAATTCCCCTTTTCCCAAAGGAGCCAATTAGTTAAACATACTTACTTGGGAAGGACCTTGACTTTTAAAACTGTTTGACCATTTCCAAGATTTTTTCAAACTCCTCTTGGTTATAAACGAGTGGGCCTTGGTTACCCAACAGCTTACATTGGTAACTTCCGCATGGGGGCCAACCGTTATGACTCTAATAGACCGTTACACAAAACCAGTGTTCCAAAAGTTGTAAGACATAGACATACATTTAGGACCTTCAAAATTTTCAGTAGTGCATTATGGCTTGCAATCCTTGTTCCAGAGCGAAGTTTCCTGGTGAACTGTTGGTTACACTTGGCCATTCGACGTGTTCCTGATAGCCTCTGTTGACATCTCAACTTTTGAATCTTTGGGTTGATCTTGATTCATTGGGTTGTTGAGTTGTTGGTTCCTTTCGGAAGAGTTTCAGTTGGCCCACTTGGTACTGTTTTCCCCAATTTGTTTGTTAGTGCTACCCGGATCCATTTCGGAGTGGATGGGATGGGCTTGATCATCTTGGCCATCTACTTTCCTCCTCTTAAGGGTGATTGTCCTGGGCTTTGACCAACTAAGAGGTCTTATGGGTTTACGGTTGTCTCTGAGGTTGCCCTTGCCACTTTTCTTGGTGACTTATACCCCTTGGTAGGTTTCCTTTCCTTGGGCAATTCCCTGATGGTCAATATTTTGGCAAGCTTCATCTTCTTAGGCCTTGTCATTGATAATTTCCAGCCACCTTGTTCCTTTGGGCTCAAAGTTCTTGAATCCAGAATTAGGTGTCCTAAACAATCCTTGTGCTTCGTAGCTTTCAAACCATTCTTAACTCTTACCTCTAATTACCGGACAAACATTTTTTTGAGACCTTCTGCAAGCACAGAGATGGTTGGGCTAATGTTCTTCACCAAAATATCCTTTTCACTTAGGAGTTATGTGAGCTGAGGTCGTTGGCTTACCCAAAAGGGCCTTGCCTGTTAGGAACTTCCTTGAGCTTTGATAACAATTCCTTAAATTGCCTTTCAGACTCGAGGAGACCGATTTTTTAGTGTCACCTTTAGACTTCAGAGTCACCTACTTCAGGATTGAATCAAGATCCCATATTACAATGGTGGAAATTTGCATTGGAAATTGTTCCATTCATCATCTACGAATCAAAGAATTCTCATCTTGCTCCATGACCCAATGTTTCCTCAAGTTGTTGGCCAAAGGATTGGTTCCTTGGATTGGTATTGACCCATTGATTGTCATGCTATGAATCCCAAAATTGGCATGGAGTGTGAGCATTTTCATGGTTCTTCCATGGTTGATTCTGTTTTCCTTGATTTTGAACTCCAAAAAGGTCTTGGGAGGCATGGTTCTTCCTTTGATAACTGCATATTTGGTTCGGTTGCCCTCCATCATGGGTTCTTCCATGAGAAGTTGTCAAGTTGGCTTCCCTTGACGAAGTTTCTTTGTAGGCTCTTCGATTCTTCATTAAGTTTGAGAACACCTTCTTGCTGGAAATTGTTTTAGTTCCCTTTACCAATCCAATGTCCTTTTGTGGAATGGCTTAAACAATTGGGCTTCCATTTGTCCCCTCATTTCGGTCTTTCCAAGTGATTAAGGTCTCCCATTGGGCATCATGTCCTCTTGCGAACTTAAAGGGCTATTTAACTTACTGGGAGGTGAATCGTGCTTCTCGATAGAGGACCTAATTGTCACCTAAATGGCTCTTGAGGTTTTTCAATTTATTTCTTGCCATATGGGACGATTGCACTTGAATGAGACCTTTATAAACAAACTTTCAGGGTTAAACCTCTTAAAGGGGTGAATCTAGGGACTTGTATGAGAGAAATTTAGGCTTAGGATCCCAATAAACCTTTTATTAGGAGACATTTTAAGGTGGATTATATAAGTCCTTAAAATTGATTCATGGGCCTAGATTGGTCCCTCATGCTCCTTTTCCATGAAAAGGGTTCCTCTTTTAATGGCCCTCAGTAACAACACTTTGGGGAAATTAGGGGGCCCAAAAAGCTAAAAATGCCTCCGTCTATGGACAATGGCAACGCCCATTGAATTCCACTGACGAATACCTTTCATATGATGTACATTGGGTCTCCCCCTCATCACCCCAAACCTTGGAAAGTACCTTTAAAGAAGTTCCTTAAATCATAGGTTTACTTGAGGGGTGAACATACAATTTAATCCTTTAAGTTACATAGTTGATTGAACAAAGGGCTTAACATAATTCAGATAAACCTACAAGGAAGAGGGTAAACAAGGAGAGAACCAAATAACCAAGATGAAGGGAACGAGGTGTGTAACCATTCCTTTCTTTAGGAATAATTTCAAGGTAGCAATGCCCAAGAAGCAACCTAATTCCTACCTACACAAGGAGACCGTGTTCAAGGTCCAAAGGCGAAGACCAAAAAAGGTGGGCCACCAATTGGCTCTAACGAACCAACTTAACAAAAATCTTCAGGTGCCAAACTGCCCAAGTAAGCCCCGAGTACCCCACCTGGGAAGCGAGATCTGGTATTCCACCTGCTTAAAGTTGGGCTAGAGGGAGATCGCAAAGACTTGGAGCAAGGGGGAGGAGTAAAATGGGTAGTGGAGAACCACCTTATTAAGCACCAATAAATCCAAATTCTATAAGATGGGCAATATCCTTTGTCCAGAAAGGTCAGGATACCGCAAATCCCACAAATACAAGATGAGGCGGTCAAGAAAATTAACCGCCAACCCACACAGAAATGCGAAAGAGGAAGCACCCTTAGGGCTTATAGTTGGCTCGTGGAACCTGGCTGAGGTCTCGACAAAGGATCAAGAAGTTGGAACCCCTTCAATACCGTTCACGAGGAGACCGACAACCGAAAGCCCACTCACGAACAGGGGAGCAACCCGAATTGCCGGTCTTTGCAATTGGCTAACCCAGGCGCTACGGCAAGATGGAAGCATAAAGACGGAACCGCCACACTACACCAAAAACAAACGAGGCTACAAAAGGGTATGGCAACGTTGGATGGTTACGGTCAAAGGTCCCTCAAAGGGACCCTACGAACTTTCGGAAAAAAAAATTAGGAGGTCCCTCGGGTTTTTGGGGAAACATTACCATTCTTTCCAAACCAATTCCAGATTGCCACCGGGCTCATCCATCCAAACTAGGTAGGGAATCCCTTTCAACAAGAATGGTAATAGAGAAAACCCTTTAAAATGGAAACTTTGGACTGGTTCCGATCATTATCATTACATGAGTAAAAGCCGTTTCAAAGACATGGACATGCGGATTTGCCACATTATTAGATGGATTTGGGGTTTTTTTTCTATCCCTTCACCGTGTTCCAAAGGCGATGCCAGGCACAGCCATCGCCTCCGTCCTGTATTTTTTTGAAGAATATTGAATATAATTTTTGAATTGAATTTGGAATTTCCTAGTCTAAATTTGTTATAGTTTTTGTTTTTAATGTTTTAATTTCCCTAAAATATTATCCAGTAACCTTTAATTTTTCCTTTCCTAAGTTTCCAAACTTTTTACCTATAATCATACTATCGTTATCCAATTTTAAACTTATTTTCAAACAAACATGTAATTTATGGTTCCGAAGGATGTAAAAGTTTAGGTTTGGTTTCCAAAATCAAACAAGAAACCATGAACCTGGCAAGTATAATAAGGCCTGGGGATTAGATTTCCTAGAAAATAATCAAAAATGGATAATCAAAACCGAATCTTTTATCTGTTAAAGGGCCTTACGCCGACTTTTGTTAAAAATGAAAACTTAATTTAATGGAAGGTTTCGGACCTGATGTAAAGAAACTTTGATTAATATTTTTGACCAGGAAAAGAAATCTTAAATTAATTAGGATCAAAGAATTTAAATTCAACCTAAGAAAGGTTACTTAAAAAAGACCAAAAAAGAAAAAAAATTATTCCATTTAAAAGAGAAGGTCATATAATTACTCTAAAGGAAAAATAATGCATTTGACTATTTTCCAGAAGTAGGCAAAATTCCATTACAAAAATTCTATTGCTTATCCTAGTCCAAAAAATCAACAAAGAACTTTAACTCCTTCTGCTCATGAATTACCAATATGTTCCGAAACTCATAATTAAGCTTACTGAATTCCTCCAAAAAGGATTCTGCTCTACAATTCGGCAAGCCAATCGCCATATTTCCTTACTTCCCTAATTACCTTTTATCTACAAAACAAGCCAGAAATTTAGTTAAACAACTTCCATTCCACATACAATTAGTAAGGGTATTTGGTTTGGCTATCATTTCCTGTTTCAAATTTGATTCTAATTCCCATGTTCCAATCCAACAATTAAGTTGATTCAAGGGATTAAGACATATTCTGGTACGGATAGTTCAACTCTTGAAATCAGGTAAGAACTCTATGAACTCCCAGGGCAATTTCTAATGGAATTCTTTTCTTATCCGAGCAGCATCAGCAGTAGCGCTTCGGAAGCAGGCCCGCGCGACGCCGGTGACATCAAGTGTGGCGGCCAGGCTCACCTCGCGCACGCACATCGACAGAGGTTGCGCTGACCCAACGCGCGGCAGCATCGAGGCCGGCTCGTGTCCTACAACGTACGCCGGAGGAGGCGGCTGCTCTGTGCCCAGCTCGCCAACGCGGCCACCACTAGCAGGCGGCTGCACTGCGGTGATCAGCACGTTGCCATGGCGGGGCGCACGGGACGGCAAGCAGCACTAGCAGCGGTACAAGTTGGAAAGATATTTTCTTGATTGATTTACAGATCACAGTACATGGTATATATCAGAGAGAACTGCACGTCCTATACAAGTGGCACTCGGGCCCGACGTGGTCTCCTGATCCTACAATTACGGCAACGTTACATGAGTACAAAAGACGTTGTCTAACACCCTCAGCCGAAACTCCATGTGGAAGGATATTCAGGCTGGACTGAAAATCTTGAAACACTTGAGACGGCAACCCTTAGTGAAAACATTAGCAAATTGAGAGCTCGAAGGAACGTGAAGAACACGAACTTCGCCAAGAGCCACGCGATCACGGACGAAGTGTAAGTCGATCTCAATATGCTTTGTGCGTTGGTGTTGCACCGGATTGCATGCAAGGTAAGAGGCACGATGTTGTCACAATACACAATGGTGGCCCGGTGGGAGGGAGATGAAGCTCATGGAGTTGACGAACCAGATGATTCGCCCAACAGTCGCCACACCCCGCATCTCCGCTTGCACTTGAACGAGAGTAGTGGGCTGCCTCTTTGAGGACCAAGAGACAAGGTTGGAGCCGAGGAACACACAAAAGCCAAGTAGAACGACGGTATCCGACAACCCGCCAATTCGATCAATGTAAGCGAAGATCCATGGAGGACTTATAAGCCGAGACCATAGTGAGAGGTGCCCTAGCACCGGCGATCCGCTTGACAAGTTGCATGTGCGTGTCTCGTGGGGCATGCATGAATAAGCAAACTTGTGAACGACATAGGCGATGTCGGCCGTGAGAGTAAGGTATTGAGGGCGCCGCCAAGGCGAAGGGGGATTGGAGAGGAGTTGGCCTTCGGGAGGAGGACTTGGAGCTAGTGTCGATGGTGTGGAGACGGCTTACGCTTAGCATCTTGGCGCTGCAAGGATCTCAAGTGTATTGTTGGCATAGGAAAAGGCCCGAGGTGTTGGTAGTAACATTGATGCCCAAGAAATGATGGAGAGGGCCAAGATCCGTATGGAGAACTCCGACTTGAGGGAGTTGATGACGGAGGTGAGGCGGGGGAGTTTAGCCGTGATAATGATGTCATCCACATAGACTAACAAATATGCAATGGAGGAGCCATGATGCTTGATGAACAAGGAGGAATCACTTTGGAAGCCCAAATCCCAATGACAAGAGGAATGCTTGGAACCAAGAAACCATGTGCGTGGAGCTTGCTTCAGCCATATAAGGACTTCTTGAAGAAGAAGACATGGTCGGGCCGTGAGGGATCCACAAAGCCCGATGGTTGGGAGCAATACACCGCTCATGGAGATCACCATGAAGGAATGCATTCTTGACATCAAGTTGGTGGATTGGCCATGACCGAGATGTAGCAAGACCGAGCACCACGCGAATGGTAGCCCCACCACGGATAATGTTTCACCATAGTCCACACCTTCTTGTTGAGTGAACCCACAACAACCCATCGAGCTTTGTAACGGCCAAGGAGCCATCATTGTTGAACTTGTGACGAAATATCCACTTGCCTGGACAATGTTAACACTGCAGCTTAGGCACCAAAGACCAAGTAAAGTTATCCATTAAAGCATGATATTCTTCTAACATAGCGTGGTGCCAATGGGGGTCTTTGAGAGCTGATTTGTAGGTGGGTGGTATGGGAGAAATAGTGTGACGGGCATCGGTAAGAAATAAGCGCTGGCATGAGAAAACCGTTTTGGCCCGGTGGACATCCTGTGTGCATTATGGGGTGGCTGAATGGGCACGCATGGCGAGGTAGAGGGGCGCAGGGAGTGGATGGAGCGGAAAGCAAGGAGGATCCTGGGGTCGGCTGGTCCTATGGCGGGCATCTCGGTGATGGATCCGAGGAGAGGTCGAGAGGCGGCGGGCAGGAACTGGCGCGGCAGGGAATCCGTGGCCGCAGGCGTAAGCCGGGGGCGGGAACCGGCGCGGAACGAGGAGGGCGGGTGAATCGAGGGCCGGGATCGCACGCGCCGGTAGAGGCGGGGTGGGGAGGCGAGGCGAGTCTGGAGGTGGAGCGTGGGGCCGTGACGAGGAAGGTGCTGGATCCAGAGATTCGCCGGGGAGGAGGTGCATGGCGATCCAATGGGATGTAGGGGTGGTGTGGTCCGGTGTTGTGGCGATATGGAAATATTGTTTCGAAAACGACTGACGGGAAATGATAACGATCGAGTGGTGAGGTCAGCACCTGCACCTTTGTGTTCTAGTGGGTAACCAAGGAAGACACAAGGAGAGGAGCGAGGGAGAGTTTGTTTCCATGGTGGCATAGAGGTTAGGGAAACATAGGCAACCAAACACACGAAGATGAGAGTACTCTTGCCGCCGTGGAGGAGATAGTATGGTGTATATGGTGTGATGGCTCGGAGGGGCGCTGAGAAGGTAGGTAGCGGTATGAAGGGCTTCCACCCGAAAGGGAGGTGTTGTTAGCTTGGAGAAGGAGGGTGCGCAATATCATTGGTGGTGCGAATGAGCGCTTCGCTTTGCGTTTGAGGAAGTGTGTGGGCAAGAAAACCGATAGGCTATACCGCTCGAGGAGAAGAAGGAGCGAAGAGAGTTATTGATGAATTCGCCACCATTGTCACATTGCATACTTTTAATGATCATATGGAATTGAGTGTGAACAAAGGTGAAGAAACACGTAGTACGGTAGAGGTCTCGGATTTTGACGCAAGGGGAATGTCCAGAGAAATGTGTAGTCATCCAAGATAACAAGATAGTATTGAAAGCCGGAAAACTTACAACCGGTGATGTCCACAAATTGCAATAAATTAAATCAAAGGGGCAAATGTTTTGCTATGTGAAGAAGGAAATGGGAGGCGGGTTGCCCCTAATTGACAAGCGCTACATGGGAGATGTGGTGCCTTATTACAATCACTAAGAAAATCACGAGAAATAGTAGAAAGGGTATGAGCGCCGGGTGCCCGAGACGACGATGCCACAAACCGAGGAGGAGGTGAGGAGCGACGCCTGCTGGTTTATTGCCAATGAAGGGGTAGAGGTCACGGTAGCAGAGATCATGAGAACTTGTCGAAAGCAAGATCCTTCACAAGAAAACCACACGGAAAAATTCAACGGAACATGAGTTATCTTTTGTAAATTTGCGTACGGAAATAAGGCTAGTAACTACATGTGGAGATACAAGAATGTCCGTGAGGCAAAATTGTGAGGGTGGAGGGTGGTGGAGCCAAGGGTCGGACGGTAGATGCTGTCCATTGCCAACAAGTATGCTTGAAGGAACATGCTTTAATGAATGACTAGACGAGGTTAATATACCTTGGCGGCCGGGTCATGTCGAAGAGGCGCCACTGCCCAAGAACCACTGGGGCAGGTTGGTTGGGAAGCGGTGTTGTTTAGGTGGAATTGAGCATGGCAAGATGCTCCCCGACGGGCATGGGTGGGTAGTAGGAGGCGCCGGCAGGCGGGTACATGTTAGCGCCTGAGCATGGGCGCTGGGGCGAGCCCAAGACACCAGCGGCGGGAGGACCCAGCCGAGCACGGCGACGGCAAGGCCATGCCATATGGAGCGAAGTAGCCGTGAAGGGGAGAACGCCGCCGAGAGTGCCGGCCAGCAGGGAGTCGCCACGCCCGACCACGCCCGGGTTGTACTCCACGGCCGCGGTCATCATCGGCAGACGATCACCGCGCCACGCCCGAGGGCGTTGTTGTTGATGCAGGAGCCCGGGCGCGACGGAGAGCCGCTGTTGCCGCGGTCAACATCGCCTCGAAGCGCACTTCAATCCGCCGCGATCACCACCGGAGCGCGAACGCCGAGGCGCCTTTCCAAGAGCGCTCGATTCTCGCCAGATGACCCGAGAGGACGGTGTGCAAACAGCTCCGGTCACCGAGAATGACCCGATGGTGTTGAGGCGCTTGTCGAGGCCGGGAGGAACTGAAAGCGAAGATCCACCTTGGCGACGGCGTTTCAATGTCGGCGAGGCCGCTGAGGAGTTTCGCGTCGCTGTCACCAGACGGAGAGATCGCCTGTTTGAGGTTGCGATCGCCGCTAAGGATCATGAACCGGGCAAAGACGGTTGGCAAGGAAGAAGTCCTTGATCTTGTGCCGAGCCGAGGTGTTGGTGGCGCCGACGCGTGATCCACCATGGAGTCGGCAAGCGGGCGAGATCCGGATAACGACGGGCATCGAGCTCGAGGTAGGCAGATCGCTGGGAGGAGGAGGGTGCTCGATGAGGAATTTGATGCCGTGCAATAAGGACCATGAGGAAGAAGGATTTCCACTTGTGGTAGTTGTGATCCGCGGTTGAGAAGAAACTTGATGTGCTTGGAGATGTGATCGTGTAGATGGAGAGGCGGGGGGGGGGCACGAGGGGGAGGAGAAAAGGGCGAATGCGAGCGCGCGGGCGGGGCCGAAGGGAGGGCGCCCGCCAAGACGAACGCGAGAGGAAGAGGCCGAGGCAAGGAGGCGGAAGGCGCCGTGGAGGAGAAAGAGCCCGTGAGTGATTTGAGTCCATGGCGGCGGGACGGAAGGAGTCGGTGCCGCCATGGGGAGAACCTAGAAGCAGCGATACCATGTTGGAAAGATATTTTCTTGATTGATTTACATATCACGCTTGAAAGGATCGATATGGTTGACTAGAGGGGTGAATAGGCAACTAAAATTTTTAAGCTTTTCTTTACCAATTTAAACTTTGCAACAAAATAGGTTGTCTAGATATGCAACTATGTGAGCAACCTATATGATGCAATAACAACTAACGATAAGCAAACAAGGGATACAACACAAGTAGGCTTGCAAGAGTGAAGGCACGAAATAACCAAGAGTGGAGCCTGGAGACGAGGATGTGTTAAAGTTCCTTCCTTTAAGGGAAGTACGCTCCCATAGAGGTGTGGAGGCACAATGCTCCCCAAGAAGCCACTAGGGCCACCGATTCTCCTCAAGCCCTCACACAATGCGAGATGCCGGATTCCACTATTGGAGCCCTTGAAGCGGCAACGGACCTTACAAACAAGGTTGGGCAATTTCCACAACAATTGAGGCTCCCAACGAAACCAAAGCTTCACCACAATGGAATATGGCTTGAGGTGACTCAACTGCCTAGGGTGCTCAAGCACCCAAGAGTAACAAAATCCACACTAGAAAGTATGGGGAAGCAAATATCCTTTGGTGGAAGTGTAGATCTAGGTCTCCTTCAATCCCTAGCAAATCAACATGTTTGAGTGGCTAGAGAGAGATCGGGCAAGAGAGCTTGAGAGCATTAATGGTGGAGTGAGAGAGGTAAGAGGTGGGCGTGGTAGGTGGAAGAACCACCTTATATAGCAACCCTAATAAATCCAACGCTATCGCTTAAAGATCGACGGCAACAAGCTCCTTGTCCCAGACAACCGGACTCACGATGTAACGGTAGAACCCTACCAGAGGTACAACCGCCAGCGGTAGTACCGGTCATTAGAAAATAACGACCAATCCGCCATCCACCGCACAACTACCGCACCAAACAGAACGGAGTCACCCTTGAGGGGTAGGTAAGGCTGGCCGGCAACCGCCTTGAGCGCTTGAGGGCTAAGGTATGAGGAAGAACGCTGAACCTCCGGTTGTACCGGTTGATGAGGAACAACCGACCAACGGGCCACCACCGCCCAACCAGATCAAAACAACGACCGGTACATGGGCGGTGCATGGTCGAACAATGCCTGGTCTTTGGTTCGGTGGCGGTACCACCGCCGGAGGCAGCGGTACCACCGCCGACAAAGACAGGAAGACCAAGAGCAGCGTACAACCGCCGGAGAGCGGTACAACCGCTGGGAAAA
The DNA here is from genome assembly GCA_021437245.1 of Aegilops speltoides. Taxonomy (NCBI): domain Eukaryota; kingdom Viridiplantae; phylum Streptophyta; class Magnoliopsida; order Poales; family Poaceae; genus Aegilops; species Aegilops speltoides. Next base: position 39,004 of record JAHHZJ010004851.1, on the reverse strand, counting down.
CACAGCAGATTAAATCAAAAGGGAGGTACTCTCGATAAAAGAGGGGTGATGGAGGTGTACGAGAATGGATTCCCTATTCTTTCCAAAGTGGATTCCTCTTGATAGTACGGGTTCCCTCACCAAAGAGATAAAAAACATAGAGGATTCCATCTTCAATCGCTTCCTTCAGAGAGAACCACTAACCGATGTATGCCTAATCATCGAGAACTCAAACATTTAGCACAGATTAGACACAGGGTTGTCATCATCATCCAAAACATAAGGTAGGGAAATTCCTTTCAATCTCCCCCTTTGGTGGATGATGACAACAACCGATTTAAGATAGAAGTCTATAGAATCTAGTCGAGCTCTCCCTAGAGGTGTGCCCCAAGTTGAACTAGCTTAGAGAGCATGGGCATACTTCAAGGCCGAGACTTCTAGATTTTATAGGCTCGCCACTTAAAACACATAACATGAAGGTAGCCAACATAATGAAACAAGAGCAATACTACCAATAATGACCAACAAGCATAAAGATAAGATAGCGGAGTGGCACAAAATCCACACAAAGCAAACCGAGAACAACAAAGTTCAACCGAGACCACAGACAAAGTTCAACGTGAAACACACACACGCAACCACCCATGCAACACCTGTCCTATCACACTCTCCCCCTTTGGCATCAGACACCAAAAGGAAGAGAGCGGTTATCGCCCTGTGCTCGCCATCCTCCTCCAATCCTCGGTAGCATTTGGATCTTCATCATTGTCAATCTTCACCATTATCGAAACTTCATCATCGTTCCGATCCAGTCCTCCATGATATCATCAGCGTAGTAAAGGTGATGGAGGGCGAGGGGGGCTTCATCATTAGTCCAGTGTGTGGGAAGATATCCAACGCTCCCGGTGTGATGCTCTTCTCGTAACCACTCGAACCGACATGTTGAGGTGCCTCATCATAGCAATTTGGTGATGCCGCATGCTTCTCATTGACATGTGCCTCATACATCCTCTTCTCGATGTCGATAAGGCGTAAAGTATTCTTCACCTTGGCAGAAGCTTGTCCACCCACGAGGGCTTGGCCCTCGCTCCAACTCCAAATCCTCATCATCGGCATAGAACGATGGATGAGTTGAACATCAAAGTCACAGCTGACGGACATGAGCTTGACAAGATCAAACTCCTCACAAAGAGCCAAAGCCTCACCAAAATACTCCAGCTGTTCCTCCAATGATCAAGATCGATGGTCCACCCTTGGCATATCTGTTTTGTTGTGCTCAAAGAGTTCATGAACAATTGTATTGCATCTCATTCGAAACTGAACAAGGGTCCAACGACGAGCCACGGGAACCACATAAGGATTCTTTGAGCGGAAGGCTTCCCAATCCTTGGCTTTCCAACGGTGGAGTGGCATTACCACATGTTGCTTTGAAGCGGCAGACTTTTCACGGTGAGGGGCTTGGGGAATCACAACTTCCACTTCATCCAGACACAGGCGCTGAGTCCTTGATCCTCTTCTTGGTCTTGCGAGGAGCGAGCGAGAACTAGAGCCACCTAAACACACACGAAGGGAACAACGAAAACCACCAAGAATGAGAGGAAAGACACAAAAATGCAACAACATAGAAACCGAACAATGTTGTGTGGTTCATACATTCCGGTTGTACCGGATCACCCATCTAGAGCCGCCCATTGGTTGTACCGCCGATGGGCGGTAGAACCACGAAAGGGCACTACCAGGTAGTTAGATCTAACCAAGACATGAATCACACAAGCAATATTCTGATTTCTAGGTACGGCATAGATAGAAGAAAAACAACGATCTCTCCCAACCAAAGAACAAACACTAAACTAGGAGGGTAAAGTAATGCCCTAGAAAAAGAAGAAACCCTAGAACGAAGAACGAAGAACAAGGGCATTACCACCATCCATGGGATAAGATCGGAGGGCCTCCACGGAGAGAATCCACGGAGAGCCCACGGATCCGGCAGGGCCGGGCGGGAGGTGACCGGGGCAGGAGAGAAAGGCGAAGGGGAAAGAAGAAAACCTTCACCCGCGGATATAAATAGGCCTATAAGCGTAGAACCCCAAGGACCGGTCGACCGCGGCATCGACAGATTTTGGGTGGTACCCGTTCGGACCGAAGTCCGAGACAACGTAGTACGGCGAGAGCCAGGAAATGGGTAAACCGCCACACGAACAACCTCCGGCGACACGTATCGTGAAGCCCGGACTCTACCCCACCACCAAAGCGACAAGAAAGGGACAAAACAACGGGACAACAACTAAGGAAACCAAACACTAAGAACAGAGAAAGACAAGGAAAACAAAAGAACGACAAAAGCAGCGAGCTCGCCCTCTTGAGAGGCGTGGAACCACCTATGTTTGAGTCAATTGGTATGGCACCCAGAATTATCCTTGGGCCCATGACCAAAACTCGCTTTGAAGCACAAGTACCATCAAAATGGCTAATGAAAGAGTTGATCGATTTATGCATAATGGGGGAGAGTTCATGAGAGAACAACCCCCTATTTCCATGCCTAGACCTAAACTAGACAACAAGTTGAGTGTGGTGGGGGTAAGGGTTCAAGTCACATTGCTCAATCAATGATATTTGCTCATGCCTTAACTCGAAATCTTGCTTCATCAAGGGCCGTGAAAATATCTCAAGGTTATCATGAGTGTTCATACTTGAGCTCGATCTCCCCGCCTAATGTGATCCGGATGAAATGATACCTAATCTCAATATGCTTCGCTTGAAGTGTTGCACGGGTTGAAGAAATCTTGATGGCACTTTCGTTGTCACACCAAGAGGCACTTTGTCACAAATGACACGTATTCCTTTAAAGTTTGCCTCATCCATAGGAGTTGTGCACAACAACTACGCCACCACATATTCCGCTGTGACAGAGAGACAAACCGAACACTCACCAAGAGGGCCCCACCCTGTGGACTTCCTATCCACTTTGTCTCCGAATCAACGAAATCCTTCAAGCTTGAAGTTTGCCTCTAGGGTACCATAAGCCAAAGTTTGGGGTATGAGCCAAATATCGAAGATTTGACCTCCATAGTGACTTTCCTTAGGCGGTTGAAACCGCCACATCCCCACACTCAACATGATATCCGTAGATGCACAAAGGTAAAGCAAGAGCCAATCATGGAGCGATTTTTGATCCACGCTTACCATTGGGATCAATGTCAAGTTGGCACTTGGTGGGCATTGGAGTAGTAGCCGCTTGACTTCACTTAGCGAATCTTTTAGCATGTCTTGAGTGTATTTGGCTTGGTGATGAAGGTTCCTTTCTTCTTTGTTTGATGTCCCAAGGAAGAACTTCAACTCTCCCATTGAAGACATCTTGAACTTGGAGGTCATGAGGCGCAAATTCTCATTGAAAGCTTTGTTAGAGAACCAAAGATAATATCATCAACATATAGTTGGCATACAAAACTCCCTGACCTTCTTAGTAAAAAAGGATCGATTAGCCCCACCTCAAATCCACGATCTTGTAACAACTCGGTAAGGTCATACCGACGTGGGGCTTGTTAAGGCCATAGAGTGCCTTATCGAGTTGATACACATGATCGGAAGTAGGGATCCTCGAACCGGGGTTGCTGACATAGACCATCTCATTAATAGGACCATTAAGAAAAGCACTTTTCACATCCATTTGTTGCAACTTAAAGTTGTGATGGGAAGCATAAGCAATCAACAAACATATGGATTCAAGACAGCAATGGGAGCAAAGGTTTCAGTAGTCGATACCCTCGACTTGGGAGTAGCCGTGCTACCAATCTTGCCTTGTGTAACGATGTTCCCATGAGTATCTTGCTTGTTCTTGAAGATCCACTTGGTTCCAATGACGTTGGGTCCCTCGATGGCCTTGGCACCAATCTCCATACTTGTTGTACTCGGGTTGTTGAGTTCTTCATGCATGGCATTGAGCCAATCCGAGTCTTGAGCCTCATAGACCTTTTGGGGTTCAACACAAGAGACAAAGATGATGTTCACAATAGTTTGCTAATTGTTCACAGTGCTTACCCTTTCTTAGGCTTCCAACCACATTCTCCATGAGATGGCCTTGGGTGGTGAGCTTGAAGCAATCTTCACGACAGCGCCTAATTCCTCCTCGGTGTGGAAGGAGGAGGGTTGACTTGATCATCTTGAGCGCCTTTCTGAGCTTGTTCTTGATCTTGAGCTTGCTCATGATCTTGAACTTGCTTGGGGGGAGAACTTGACCTTGGGAATCATTTAGAGGTTCACCACCATCTTGAGGTTGATCTTGCCCTTGGTCTTGTTCACGAGGTTGAGGGCCTTCACTTTGTTCTTCAAGCTGCAGGGTCTTGGGAGGTGATGGCTCCACTTGAGTAGAGCATTGTCCTTCTCCTTGGCCACAAGGGTTCCTCAATGGGTGGAATATGACCAATACCCATTCTTCTTATGGCTTGGGGAAATTTCATCACCTACATCACAAGTACCACTTTGCTCCACTTGGGAGCCGTTATTTAGCAAACTCCATGTTACACGCTCTCAATGAGTCGTGGACTTGTTGAGAACACGTAAGCATGGAGTTTGTAGCATAACCAAAAATATGCCCTCATGAGCTCTAGCCTCGAATTTAGACAAACGAACACCTTTCTTGAGAATGAAACACTTACAACCAACACCTGGAAGTACTTGAGGTTGGGCTTGTTCGTGAGTATCTCATAAGGAGTCTTGTTCAAGCCTTTGCGAGATAGAGCCGATTGGATGCATGACATGGGTGTTGATGGCTTCAGCCCAAAAGCCTTTTCCTGGTTAGCTAACTTGGAGTTGAGCATGAGACTCCTTGAGGTTAGCGTGAGCACCCTTCAAAACCTTGTGGGCCTTGTCAAGTATCTCAAACTCTCTTTGAGTCTAGCATGATCAACCCCAAGTTTAGCCTTCTGAAGTTCACCACGAGACACGACAAGAGCATGATCAAGATCTTTCTTTAACTTAGCATGGTATCGTTGTATGACTCTCAAAAGTCAACGATGAACAGCTGTCCTCGAGGCATTGAGAAATCGATATCTCATCGGATAGTCCGACTATGACCTTCCATCTTAGAGATGGTTTCTTCGTGAGCCTCGATCATGTCATTGGCCTCACCAAGTTGTTCCAAGAGAGCACAAATGCTTCTTGGACTTGCCCTTGAGCTTACTCATAAAAGACTCAAATTCATTCACTTCCTCATTAGACCCATCATGTTCATCAATGCAATCCTCCAAGGAGGGATTAGTAATGATGGTGGTTGTGATGTTGGGGTTACCTTGTTTGAAGCTTTAGCCATGAGGCACTTGCGGTGATGTTCTCATTGGGTGAATCAAAGAGAGACACCGGGGAGTAGTGCAATGGCAATGGATGGCATGGCCATTGCTTCTCCATTTTCATCATCATCGCCATCCTCTTGGTATTCTTCTTGAACTACCAACCCACAGTGGGTGTCTTCTTGGCAAGTTGTTCTTGTTGGGGAAGGACTTGGCCTTGTCCTTTCGGATGAACTTGCCACCATTGTCTTCCCGCTTCAGAAGGACAATCCGAACTAAATGGCTCACATTGCCCAGTTGAAGCAAGTTCTCACTGTGCTTTCCTTGACGCCGCTTGAGTTGTTCTTGAAGTTGGGCCTTGTATTCTTCTTGCTCCAAAATTGTCTTGAAGTAAGGACATGTGCTCATGATAATCATATTTGGTGTCTTCGGGTTGCTCTCCTCATCTTCCACTTCTTCCTCTTCTTCCATAATAACCTTGGACTTCAAACGTGGGCTTCTTTGCCCTTTGAGAGCGGAGCACCGCATTTGGCGGTCTTGTCCAGATGCTCATTGAACGAACTCATCCAACACTTCACTTGAGGTCATGGGTGAAGTCCGTCTTTGAAATGACAAGGACATGGCCTTATTGTAGGGCATCATGGCCTTGAGGAACTTCGCTGATCCAATTGTGATCCGTGTCCTTGCTTCCATGATCTCGGGGAGACCCGAAGTTTGGTCACTCTTCAAAGAGCTCATGAGGTTCTTCATCTTCTTTCATTGCAAACTTATCGGCTTCATCTTATACCACTTCATAGTTGGAGCGTTGAATGCTAGCACTTCTGATAGAGAGACACAACACATTTCCATGCGCCCTTAGCCATGGCATGAGGTCAAGATGAGGGAGATCTTCGAGAAGGATTGCATCTTGGATGATGAAGAGAGCGCCTCATTGAATTGATTATCCATGGCTTCTCGAGGGTGAAGTTGCTTGGGTCATGAGGATAGAAACCTTCTTCAATGATTCTCCAAAGGTTAGTATTCACATGTTTTAAATGCGCTTGAAGTGATAAACCCAAGAATCAAAATCTTCATGTTTCTATACTTAGGAGGAGGCATGATTTAAATGAGTAGAGGGAATCGCCCTCCATAAATTGAGGTTCCACATGGGCAAAGATGCTCTGCCTATTTTTACCACTAGAGAAAGGAGCTTTCACTAGTAGCTTCCCCTTTCGGGTTAGCATCCGTCCCGTGTTGGCGGATCACCCACTTTCACGGCGGTGGAAAGTTTAAGCCCTTCTAAGAATCCTTAAACATGTCCTTGACCTCGCGTATGGAGGTTTTCAATGTGTCCAAGCCACATTGAATTCTCACGTGAGATCGAAGTTACTTCTCATATCCCAGATGATATCGGATTCCACCGGAGTGCTCTCCCACATCATCTACGACGCCAAATACTCTTCTGGACGGTAAAGTCCTTAAAAGAGACGAGGCTCATACCAATTGAAAGGATCGATATGGTTTACTAGAGGGGGGTGAATAGGCAACTAACAATTTTAAGCTTTTCTTTACTAATTTAAACTTTGCAACAAAATAGGTTGTCTAGATATGCAACTATGTGAGCAACCTATATGATGCAATCAACTAACACATAAGCAAGCAAGGGATACAACACAAGTAGGCTTGCAAGAGTAAAGGCACGAAATAACCAAGAGTGGAGACGGAGACGAGGATGTGTTACCGTTCCTTCCTTTAAGGAAGTACATCTTCGTTAGGAGGTGTGAGGCACAATGCTCCCAAGAAGCCACTAGGGCCATCAGATTCTCCCCAGCCTCACACAATCGAGATGCCGTGATTCCACTATTGGTGCCCTTAAAGGCGGCAACCGACCTTACAAACAAGGTTGGGGCAATCTCCACAACAATTGAGGCTCCACGAACAAAGCTTCACCACAATGGAATATGGCTTCAAGGTGACTCAACGCTAGGGTGCTCAAGCACCCAAGAGTAACAAAATCCACACTAGAAAGTATGGGGAAGCAAATATCCTTTGGTGGAAGTGTAGATCAGGTCCCTAACCTGCAAATCAACAAGTTTGAGTGGCTAGAGAGGAGATCGGGCAAGAGAGCTTGAGAGCATTAATGGTGGAGGGAGAGGTAAGAGGGGGCGTAGGTGGAAGAACCACCTTAATAGCAACCCTAATAAATCCAACCATTATCTCTAAGTCAAATGCGGAAATCCGTTCCTTGTCCCAACAACCGGACTCACGATAACAAGCAGAATTACCCACGGTACAAACCGGCCACTGGGGTAGTACCGTCATTAGAAAATAACCGACCAACCACCATCCACCGAAACTACCGACCAAAAGAACGGAGTCACCCTTGAGGCTTATAGTTGGGCGGGGTCGGCAAATGCTGGCCTTGAGCGCTTGAGCGGTAAGGTATGAGGAAGAACGCTTGAACCTCCGTTGTACCGGTTGATGAGGAACAACCGACAATCGCACCACCGCCCGCCACCGGATCAAATGTAAGCCTGGCCGGACATGGCGGTGCATGGCGAACAACCGCTTGGGTCTTTGAGAGCGGTGGCGGTACCATCCACCGGAGGCAAGCGTACCACCGGACAAAGACAGAAGCTTAAGAGCCGCGGTACAACCGCCAACGAGTGGTAAACGCGGAAAACACAACAAGATTAAATCAAAAGGAAGGCACTCTCTCGACAAAAAGAGGGTGATGGAGGTGTACGAGAATGGATTCCCTATTCTTTCCAAAGTGGATTCCTCTGATAGTACGGGTTCCCTACGACCAAAGAAAAAAACTTAGAGGATTCCGCCTTCAATCGCTTCCTTGAGAGAGAACCACTAACCGATGTAAGCCTAATCACGAGAACCTCAAAACATTTAGACAGATTAGACCAACCAGGGTTGTCATCATCTCCAAAACATAAGGTAGGGAAATGCCCTTTCAACAAACATGGTATATATCGAGAGAACCGCACATCCTATACAAGTGGACTCGGCCCGACGTGGTCTCGATCCTACAATTATGCAACGTTACATGAGTACAAAAGCGTGTTCAAAAGACATGCGACTATAAACCGGTGGGATTTGGCCACCATTGATCGAGTGGGATTGGGTGGAGTTTTTTGTTTCTATTAATCCCTTCACCGAGTGGTGCTCTCAAAGCAATCGATGCCACGGGCTCGATGCCATCTGCTCTGTGTCTGTCACTTTTTTTTCGATATCGAATTTGACACTGACTAAATATGATTTTGAAAGGATTGAAACCTTTGGAATTCTTCCTCGTCGTTTTTTGATTCATAGGATTGAATTCCATAGGATTTTTTAGGAATCTTCTGACTACATTTTATAGGAAATCTAGTATCCATCCAACCTCTTTTTACAATTCCTTTACCTTTTCCCGTAAAATCAAACACTCCTTGCTAATCCTATAGGATTCAAGTGGGCATGTCACTCCGATCCTATAGTTTTCCTATTCCTGTTTTCAAAATCCTATGAATCAAAGAGGCCTCGAGTGTTTGATGGCACATGAAAAACAAAGGAATTGTAAAAGAGGTTGGAGGGATGTTAGATTTCCTATGAAATGTAGTAAAAAGATTCCATAGGAAAAATCCTATGGGATTCAATCCTATGAATCAAAGGACCAACATAGAAAAAATCCTAAGGATTTCAACTCGTAGTAATCCTATAAAATTCCTTTCAATCAAAGGAGCCCTAAGACTTATTGAGTGTCCAAAACGGAACTCGGTAAAATTCTTTTTAAGGATGTATGTCGTACCCTTTGTCGAAAGTGCAACACTCGGCAATACCTTTACCGAAGTTTAAATAGGCCTTTGCCGAATCGCTTACTTAAAGATGAAAACTCTGTAGTGGATGGAGTAAGTTTTTTGATCGGGACCGCAGGGCTTACACCCCACAACATTTTATTAAAACTTAGAACAACAGTACACGAAAGGTTCCTTAAGAAAAGGTACAAAACGAAGAAGATAAAAGAAAACTATTTACAATCTAACCTAAAAGAGAAGGAAAATCTAACTATACATGTCACCTCTCAAAAGGAAGAAAATCAATCCATTTAAGCAGAGCCTCCTTGGTTTTGACTTGATTTCGGAGCCAAAAGGAAATGTCATGGACAAAACCATTTCTCCATTGTCCGAAGGTAGGTCTGATATACCTGAAAGCTTTATCATTTCTGACTTTCTAGATATTCCACCAAGTAAGAAACACCACTTCACAAAAGAAAGGCTTATTGAACTCCTTCCTAGCATGGCATGCAATCTGAACCATATCCCGATTGTTGGGCCATGAAATCTGCAGTAATTCCGACTCCATGCTGAAGTTACACCAAAAACAGATGATTCTGTCTTCGAGTTCCTCAGGGCAAAGCACACATTCAGCCCATCATTGATCTTCCACTTCCGCTTAAATCATATCCTTGGTGTTTACTCTATCCATAATGACAAGCCAGAAACATTTTGATAGTCATAGTACAACATGACTTCCATATCCAACATAGCAAGGGGTTAGTTGGAATTGGCTCATGGACCAGATCATAATATTTCTTGGCGTATCTAGATTTCTTTCCATGTTTCCAATACCAACAATCCTTAGCATTAGCATCCAAGGAGATATAAGACAATATTCTAGAGAGCTGATTTAGCTCCTTGTAGGCCATTTCGATAATGGCGAGAGAACATGCTATGAAACTCACCAAGGGCCATTTTCCGCAATGTAAGAATTCTTTTGTCCGCAAAAAGAGAAAACTGGGAATCTATCTTGAAGTGGAATGCAAGAATTATCCACTTCCCAAGAATCACCGAATAGCAAGGAGTCACCTTTTCCAACGATACCAAGACACACCTTGAATTTGTCCATTAGCTTACATATGTCCCTCCACCAAAGGGCCACAATAGGTTAGTGGGACTCTCGATAATAATAATCCCCATCAAATGAACCCATGGAACATCAACTTTGTTATAGAACTTATTGAGGAACTTCATCAACAACGCTCATTCTACAGCCCCGTGTTGGATGCCAAGCCCACCCTTTAATTTGGTTCTACTACCGGCCGCAGCCGAAGTTCCTTTCCTCCATATTTTCTCCAAAGACAACTCTTTGTATTCTTTCCAATTGCAAAATCCCTTGTGGAATAGATAAGCTACGAGGAAGAATATTGGCAATGAGGAGATAACAAGACTAACTGCAGCCTGCTACCTTGTGGTAGAAACCAAGAGCTAGCAATAACCTTCTTTCCATGCATCCACAAGTGGCAAAGGTCCACAATTTGGGCCTAGTGGTTCCTAATGCAACCCGTATGTGAATGGCATCACCCCAGTGACATCAAATTGAGCAGCAAGAACATTGGCATAATTGGGATCCACATTAATTGGGTACATTGAAGATTTGTGGTAATTAATCGCAAACCAGTTGCAAGAAAAAAGAGTCTAAACAGTTTTAGCACCTCTAAGAAGGCAACTAAGGAGCCCAAACAATAATGTGTCATCAAGATATTGAACCCGGACAATCAGATAATGAGTTACTATGGGTAAGGAAAGGAGTCCTTACTAAGGTGATCATTAATCATAGTCTCGAAGGTCGAAAAGCACAAAGAGAAAGGTGAGATAGGATCACCCTTACCCACATTTACACTTGAAATGGCTACGAACCCCATTACGATTGATGAGGTGGAGAGGACAACAATTGTTGAATCCAAGAAATCCATCTATTATCAAACCTTTGCCACCATTATTTTTATAATTGCCTCATCTGATGGAATCAAATGCTTTTTCAAAATCCAACTTGGGTAACATGATTGGCCTTTTTGATTGATTGCATCGATGAATGTACTCAAAAGTCCATGCAATGCAATCAATGGATCTAGATTTGATAAAACCATCCGATTCTTGTGAACACATTTAGTTATTTCATCTTGAAATCTGCTTCAAAGTTTAGTAAGGAACTTCAACCCCACACTTGTCAATGATATTGGCCTAAAATCATTGGCGTTAATTGACTTTTTGGGGATAAGAGTAATATATGCCTCTGAGATTCTCTAGTTTGAAGCCTGCATGAAACTCATTAACTAAAGAGATAAAGTCACGAAATGATTGGCCACATTTTTCATAAAAAGTCCATTAAAACCATCGGCCGGGCCTTGTAAATTGCACTCCTTGATAACTTCAATCTCCTTGACTCAAAAGTTGGTAGAATCATCCACTGACCTAGGGATTAGTGAAAGAATGTCATTTCCCATGAAAATTGGTTTCCAAGACCATTCTTCCTTTGAAAATCCCGAAATTCCTTGGTAATAATGTTATGATCAAGACATCGTCCATTTGACAACCGCAGAGTGGCAATTGTATTTTTCCTATATCTTTCAATTGCATTCGAAGAATTTTGAGTTTTCCTCACCCACCTTAATATATCTAATAGTGCATCTTTCTTCCAATATAAGACTGTAGATGTAGAGATGATCATGATGTGATTTCACCAATTTTCCAAATTGGATTCAAAAAATAAAGGCCGAGTCTTCCAAATCATCCACCAAAAACACCAGTTACATTTCTCAATAAGACCTTTAATATGAGATAAACCTTCGCCATTTCTTGAGAGCAAACCTCAAAGATTTCTTTATCCATAATAATGCCGATATTGAGACTTCGACGCTTTGCGATTTGTAACACACCCATAAAACCAGTGATGGATCCAATAATCTCAAATCTGAAAATATGAGCTTTTGGGATCTTGGTGCTTATGGAAACCACACAAGGGACATGATCCGATCGTTGGCTAGAGGATTGACCTGTGTTTGGATATTATCAATCCAACGAGGTGAAAAACTAGTCCAATGTCAAGAAGTGGAAATCCTGCATATTAGACCGTGAATCTTCTTCCTTTAAAGGTAGCTCAAGCAGTCCCAAATGCCCAATGATCTCATTAAAAATAAAAATATCGTTGATATCACCCCGGAAGATTTCTATTATCCGAGATCTTATGAAATTGAAATCCCGCCAAAGCCAGTTTTCTCGGTTCCACATTTAAATTATAAAGCCCCGACAAATTCATCTCTTAAGGTACCTTGCGGTCCATAAACATTAACCGTACAAAATATCACCATTATGCATGGACTTAAAACTAATGACAATCCCATAAGGTTTTACTTCCACTAAATCCCTTGAGAAAACATCGAGCGCCCACCACTAGAATGCCACCGAAGCTCCCTAGAAGGAGATTCAATAAACTGATCAAAACCGCAGGACAAATGCTCTTAATTAAAGCACGGGGCATTCCGATAACTTTGTTTCTTGGCAAAACAATTGCACATTGGCTCAAGAACTTTCCCGAACCGACTGTCTTGTTGAATTTAGTCACGACATTCCAACAAAGGACCTTCCAGCTGCAGGGGCATTTGATTCATATGATAACAAGATAACACATTAAAAACAGGGACACCTAGTGCCGCACAACCCATAAACTAATAGCAAAAGAGCCAAATCATAACCAGTGCCAAGTTTCGAGATAACATACTTTACAAGAATTTGATGGGCTCGCTACACCTAGGAAACACATTAAACTTTAACATTTAAATGTTGCTAGAGGGGTATCATCCTTAGGATCAGCCATAAGCTTCTCCCTAGATAGCGGTTGGGGTCCATCTCACTCAGCTCCAATAGCTTGCAAGGACAAGATCGGCGTCCGTATGGACATCCTCGCTTGTCATGCCACATCATCGTGTTTTCCACTCCAGAATCAAGTTCCGAATGGGTGGGCCTTCTCCTCCATGGGCTTGGACCTTGGGCGCTTTTAGCATGTAGGAAAGCTGCTCAAAGACCATCGATTTAAACCATCAAGTTTTGGCGTCGTACATCTTCATCAAGTATCAACCAAAGGAAGAAATCTTTCGCCTAGCGGCATTCCGTGGCGCGTTCAGACGCAAAACCACGGCAAGGGCCCTCTTTCCGACCCACAGACCCACGCTCAAGACGCTGATTATTTCAATCCAGGCCAGAATAGCAAGATTCATCGTGGTCCGAGCAACCGGGCTGCTAGAGGAGCAAACAAAAGCGAGCAATAGCGCCCGATGAGGCGCAATCTTGACAAACAAGAGACCGCGAAGACACTCGTGGTATCATCAAAAGCAATCGACCACTTGCACTTGGAGAAATTTCGTCCCAAACGCTTGAAGAATAAGGACCTTGGCACTTTTCACGAAAATTCGGACATCAAATTCTCAAATGACCGCTTCCAAAGCAATTCGTGGAAGAGGGTCCAGCCACCACCCAGCCATCCCAATGATGATCCGGTGGTGGAATCACCGTGGTTGATAGGGGACAATAGCCAAAGGATTATCTTCCACAAAGCAGTTGTTCCTAAACGAACCAAATCAACTATCCGCGGTGTTGAGGCACTCCTCATCAACTGCCCGCATCAGTTGTTCCGGTTGATCAATGGCAAGAGACTTGATCTTGTTCTTGCATTTCAGGATGTGGGTGAGTGATATTGTCATCATCCCCATCAGCATTACCCCATCAGACCAGATTCTCCGGGGAGCAGTCAAGAGGTGCTTCATTCCAGCCAATCATCGGTAGGGCGGAACAAACGGGATGTTGTCGAATGAGATGACCAGCATTGGATGAGGTTACCATCCCAGGCATCGGGTCTTCATCATTAGGCATCCGATCGGCAAAATCTGCCCCAAGAACATAACATCATGTCCAGAAACTTGGGCACCACCCACTCAAAGATAGTCCCCAAAAACCACATCCGTGGTACTAAAGGTGTATCAGAAAGTGGTTCAACAACAGTCACGTACGGATCTTCACTATCCCAGGAATGAAATTTTCCAAAAGTACCAATGCTGAGAAATATATTCAACAACGAAATCCAGGAATCCCAACAAACATTCAGCCCACGAAACCAAGATTCCTTTGAAGTTTCACCTCATCATGCTTCATAAATCTAACAAATCGGTCATTACCCAAAGCAAAAGCGGTGTCAATCGAGTGTATCCGTAAGGATCTCGAACTTGGAACAAACCAACCCCATGAAACCAAGGCTGAGCGAACAACAAGAATACCTCTGCTCAGAGAACGCACCACCTCTCGACCGCCCTAGAGGTCCTCCGGCAGTATAACTTCGGCAACCATATAATCTTCATGGCGATTGGAGGCGGGCACGGGTGAAGAAAGTGCGAGGCGATCACCAATATGATGTGGTGCCCGAGGCACCAGGGATGTGGATCAAGCTCAAGTTCTCCATGGGTGGCAAGGCAACAATCGGGGTTTCTTTGGAATGATAGGTGGTTTCGGCGATGGAAGAGGAGATTGGAGTTGGCGGAGATGATATGACAACACTAGATATCCCAATAACTCCCCTTTCCCCAACCCGATGTTTCCAAAACTCTGCCCGAGTGCTGCCTCCAAGCCAATCCGCGAGCAAAATCATTTACCTGTCTAAAGTGACCCACCCGAGCAAGGAAGACCGCCGCTTCCACAAGAGGCGCCATGTGGCCCTTATGATCAATCAAACATGTTAGAACTTGGTCCACCATGTCCGACATAGCTTCAAAATGTGCCGCTTCTTGTGAAGAAGGAATTTGCATAGGTTCACAAGCGGGCTGAGCTGCCGAATCCAACCCAATATTTGAAGGTCCAAAGAAGGGTATCCTGTTACCTAGTCAATGAATCATCATGGGCCACCAAGCCCACACATCGGGTTCCCAACCGAGCGGCCCAGGGCAAGCCTCGTTGAATTAACGGTTCCGCTTCTGAAATTGTCCGAGATTACCGGTCCTCACGATTTGTGGATCCAGAAACGTTCGCCACCACCGGGCGCCCGCCGGATAACTCCGTGAACTATTAACCGCAAAAACTATGGGTGGCGTGTCACCATCCAATGCAAACCGGGGAGGTTGTCGAAGTGACAACACACTCATGGCGAAGATCATAACCCCATCAACTATTGTATCAATGCAAGCCGAGATTGGTATCTATAGCCCTTGCAAGTTAATACTTTTCAAAAGTGGCAAACACGCTTACTTGCGAAATTCTAGATTTGAAAGCAGACTTAAGGGGGTTTATGATAGCCAATAAACCAAGCGAAGATCTCGCAGTGGGGCTAATCAAAATCCATTCAGCATCACATTCTTTCGCCAGATCTTAAGTTCTTCGACCAATTTGGTCCTCCATTCCCCATAGATGAAAATAGCACTTGACAGATGCTTAAGAGCAAGATCCATAATAATAAACCAACTTGCATGCATGAAACTTGGAAAGAAAAACTTTGTCCTTGACATGACTAACCCAAGATCAATTGCAGAACCACCAGCGCGTTCATCCGCCATGAATCCTCGGATAAGCGGAAGGCATGCCTCTCAAGGACACAATCAATATGAAAGATCCTCTTCCGGATGAATTGTGTGACCGAGATCTCAAGACTTCATCCGGAAAACCCTACCCTTGGAAAATCCAAGCCAAGGGTAGATCCACCAAGAGAACCCATTGAAGATGGATATTGCCTTGATCCAAAGATGCGGAGAAGATGATCGGAACGATCACAGATCGTGAGAGAAAGGGAGATCCCGGAGAAAGAGCCACGCCGAGGTGGGAGGTGGAGAGCCATTTTCCGATAAGGAAGCGAAGAGGGGATGCCACAGTGGATGGAGGTTATTGCCAAAGACTCTGCATTCTTAGGAAATTGTGCAATGGTTTGATCGTAGCGCCCAAGGCTGAGTTAGGTGGCGTTGGCTTATTCGCTACTCCATCAATAGCAGGTTTTCGATGGCTGCTATACGTGTTTGGTTTGCAGATGATCGATTCAGATGTTGAAGCGGCTCCCAAATGTATTGGCCGGACTAGCATGGTCGGTTGATCCTAGCAAAGATCGGTTCGTCTAGAGCCATACGCGATGGTCCCAACCGCATGATCGGCCGCCCCACTTGCCACTCGTCGTATCGATGGTCCCTAGCAGCAACACACACCGATGCTGGCGGCTTAGGGTCTTCCCGGAATTCCATGGAATACCAAAGAATTTGGCCCCCAGAATGACTACATTGGAGGTAGTAGGTACCTTCAAAGTTATCCGGACTCTTTGATCGGTATTAATGGAATACAAATATAGATCCAAGCAAAGGAAGATGTTCATCTCGTGATAATTTGTCCGAACCGAGCAATATCAAGCCTATAGTTTCTCTTCCGTGGCTCCCACCTAGTTCGGGTGTGTCAAATTAAAACTGATGTCTCATTGCTCTGTGGAACGCGTGCATTGTGGTTCTAAGGTGCCGATGGATCCATCATTTTTCAACTTGCGGAGCTAAGATCTTGTCGGGATGCGCTTAAGGTAGAGCTTTGTGCGGTATGAAAGGACTCTCATTTGCTATTCGAAATGATTCCTATTGTGATTGAGATGAATTCGATGGTGGCGCCTCTATTATTCAAGATGTGAAATTGATAGATCTGTTTATTCCTCGCTTGTGATGGAAATTAGACATCTTAGAGGTCCTCAACACATTTGTATTACTCATATTAGCCACGCGAATAAGGTTAGCCAACTTGGCTAGTTTTGCTAGAGTAGAAGAAGGGCGATGACTTGGTTGGATCGTCCCTCAAAGTAGTAGAACTAGCTCTTGCAATTTATGACACTACCTTTGAGTAATACAAGTTTTGTTTCAAAAAATGACTACATATGTTATCTGCTAATAGCCCACTTAACTCAAGTCCGCTCAAGGGCACCACACACGCACCATACCGACATTCGACTTTGATACACCACGTAATTTACCTACCTAAACTTACGATCGGCTGAGTTGGGCTAATTTGGTTGACAAAAATTAGCCCAGCTCCACACCGGAAAATTAGGGGGCCTGATTAGTTTAGAAGAGATAACTGAGGATTACGTAGATAGATTACGGGATTACGAGGTCTAGCATTATTCGGCATTCTCGTGAGGCGGCAGAATCATCGAGTACTTGTCTCCTAGTCTACCCCCTTAACTCCCACCTTTTGGCAACGATTGTCCGTGGGTACACCCACCTTTCCTCCCTCCTCCTCTGATCCGCCCAGCGCCTGGCCCACA
Source organism: Aegilops speltoides (assembly GCA_021437245.1). Taxonomy (NCBI): domain Eukaryota; kingdom Viridiplantae; phylum Streptophyta; class Magnoliopsida; order Poales; family Poaceae; genus Aegilops; species Aegilops speltoides. The sequence continues at coordinate 21,668 of JAHHZJ010004851.1, read as the reverse complement.
ATTGATGGCTCAATCTTCCTGGCCACTACTAGTGTCAAGAGGTATTTTCTCCTAAATATGTAAGAATCCACTAAGAAATGTAATGGATGATGAATATTTCAACAATTGCTGGTAACATTTGTTGAGATAGAATAATTTAAGCAACACTAGTACAAAAGGGTCTAATGGAGCATTAGTCTCGGTTTGAATTAAGTCGGCACTAATGTGACCATTAGTGCCGGTTCCAACGCTAGGCGGGCCGCCCTTTAGTAAGGTTGTGGAACCTTTGCCGTTGTCGATGGGTACTAAAGGCGATGGCGGATGTCCGAGGGCGCCGCACTTTAGTCGGTTGTCCACTAACGGTACTATAGTCATCCTACATATAAACCCTTCATCACTCGCTTTCTTCCCTTTCCTTTCTCCTCTCTATTCTTCCTCTTCTCCTCGAGCTCATCAACATTTTGCCCAAATTTTGTCACATTTGAGGCCCCCATCCATTCAAGTGATCACAAAGGTTAGCAACTTTGTCCTTTCATCTCTCATTGCTAGATTAGCTCTTGTAATGCTTTATGTAGTGATTAATTTGTGGGTTTTAGTAATTTGGGAGGAATTATATGTGGTATTATATTTGATTTATATGCAATTTGAGCTTAAAATAACTCTTAGTTTGCATATGTAGGTGTGGTTTACTTAGTGCCTTCCGCCTCCCAGAACCACCGCCGATCGTCAGCTGACCCCCGCACCACCTTGTGGTGAGCCCTTTTTCTTATCTTTTCTATATATAAAAAAGCATGTTTGTGTGATTTAGATATATAGTTACTTGTATAATTATCTTACCCATCGTTGTTTGTTATACATAGTGCCATGGTTTTGATATCCGCCCGCCGCCCTCGTCCGGTTATGATTCGATGTGGTATATTCTCTTTAAAACTATTTGTTGCATTTTGTTTATGACAAATTGTGCCCATGAAGTTGCGAGATATTTTTTATCTAGGAGGTATGTGAAGGAAATTCAGCCGACCCTATTGTCGAGAGGTTAAATTTAGTTGAAAGAGAAAATGAGTATTTGAAAGAAAATTGAAAAGAATTGAGGGAGAAGATGGAATTGAGTTGATGTTGCCGATGTCGCGATGATCACAAGATCAAGATGGAGAAAATGTTGAAGATTAGAAAGATTAGAAAATATGCCATTGATAGTGTGGCTTGGTATCATTATCTGTTGGATCAATTGTTACCTTAGTTGTGATCTTGATCGCATTTGTTGTTGCATTTAAATTCTTTAGCTAGAGAGTTATTTGTATGTTGCATTTAAGTGTTGTATATGAACTTTAATGTGAACTTGTATTAATTTGGTCTATTTGGTGTGTAATGAAGATGCGAAAATGGATGTACGATTGAGAGGGAGTCTGATAGGGGTGTCCGAAGGACTATCATCGCCCGGACTCCAAACTAAAAGATACAAGATTGAAGTCCCCGCCTGTTGGATGGGACTTTCCTTGCGGGAAGGCAAGCTTGCGATACGGATATGTAGATCTCCTACCATTGAATCGATGTAACCCTAGCCCTCTCCGGTGTCTATATAACGGAGGGCCTTAATCCGGAATAACCTCCATTACAACAATCATACCATAGGCTACCTTCTGGGCTTAGCCTCCTTGATCTCGGTAGATCCCTTGTACTACCCATATCATCAATATTAATCAAGGGACGTAGGGTTTTACCTCCATCAAGAGGGCCCAACCGGTAAAACATCGTGTCCTCGCTCCTGTTACCATCCGCCTAGCGCAGCTCGGGACCCCTACGAGATCCCCGGTTTTGACACCGACATGACCAATGTCTCCCAGTTCATTGATGGCTTCATACTTTTCTAATTGCGCTCAGAACAAGCGGGATGGTTTATGCCTTGTCCATGTGGCTATAAGAATGGTCACAATTACTATAGCCAAGAACCATTCACGCCACTGTTGAGTCCTTCATGCCCCACTATAATGTTTGGACCAAGCAGGAGAAAGAGGGTTATGATGGAAGACAATGAAGAAGAAGAGGATGCATAGCTATCTGCATGGGTTCCATGAATACGATGATACAACAATAGGGGAAGAAGTCGAGCCGCCATGCGGAAGAAGGAAGAAGAGGCATCGGATGAGCCCATGATCTAGGTTAGGCCATTGCCAATGTAAAGAAGAACTCGCAAGTGAAAAGGAAAGAAGAAGTTAGCGCATGTTAGAGGATCCGAAATTATTGTACCGAATTCAAAGGTGACAAGAAAAGCTGGGCACCACACTAGAATTGCTGCAATGGAAGGCAGAGAATGGTCTATTTGACAAGGGATTTGGAAAGTTGTTGGTAATTATAAAGAATATGCTTCAAAGAAACGAATGCCGGAAGTACATAATGAGTGAAGAAGGCGTTCACGATGACGTGATCCTCTACCACGATGAGTACGAGATTTGAACGATCCGGATATGCGTGCATTGCGCTATAAGATCAGCGATGACCCGGTGATGTCGAGGGAGCGCCCGAAGAAGATTCTCGAAAGGTGATGTGGTATGCTCTATAATACCACGATTGAACGTTGTTCCAAAACAAAGAGCATGGCGATCGATGGCATGGAAAGACCATAAGAAAGCGGAAAGTTGAGGTACCCGACGGGTCCAAGGAGAAAAATGAGAGAAATACAGGAGGAGTTTGCGTGACCCAAGGCGATGGTTTGGTCTATGCAGATGGCATTAATCCTTTTGGGGAGCGAGCAGCAATCATAGCAGGGCCGTGACTCTATGTTTGTATAACCTTCCTCCTTGGTTGTGCATGAAGCGGAAGTTCATTATGATGCTGCTCATCCAAGGCCCTAAGCAACCCGGAACAACATTGATGTGTACCTGGCATTAGTCGAAGAACTATTATAATGTGCAATCGAAAGGTGTACATGCGTGATGAGCACAAATAGGAAGAATTTGACCTAAAGGCGTTGGTTTGTGACCATCAATGATTGGCCGTTCTCAAAACCTTCGTGATGACAAAACAAGGGATACCGCTGATGCAAACACGTTGGATATCCGACAGATATATTTGGATAGTTGTAGGAAGAATGTGTACGGTCTCGCCGATTTCTTCCGGCAGGCATCCAAGAAAGAAAGGAAAGAATTTCAAAGGTGAGGCGGATCCATCGAAGAACCTCCCACATCGTGCCGATGTACATGATATGGTTAAGATTTGAAGGTAATCTTTGGAAAGGGTCCGCGAACAACCTGTTCGGGACCCACGGACGCACCATGTGGAAGAAGAAATCTATATTTTGGGACTGCCATATTGGAAAGACCTAGAGGTCCGCTTCCACAATCGACTTGATGCACGGGAGAAGAATCTTATGGTGACCGCGGCTTCTGGCGGTATGGGAAGACAAAAGATACACCGAGGCACGGAGGACCAGCAACGATGCCGGAAAAGATGACATACATCGGGTCGCCAGCCCGCCTACCAAAGAAAGAAGGAAATCTTCTTGAATGCCTACTCAATGAAGTACCGTTGGCTTTCGTAATATAAAGGGAATAATAAATATGGCAGAGAAAAGTTCGAACCAAAGTCTCATGCGCCACGTGATTATGAGCAACGCTTCCTTGCATTGAGGGCTTCCGAAAACGCTCGATTAGCCATTGTGAATCTATGCATTCCTCAATGCAATCTCGAAGGCAATCGATCCGAAATCATACCAAGGTTACTAATGATTTGGAATGTCTTGTCGGGAGTTGGTGTTCCACCATCCTTCTTCAACATCATGATGCATGTCCTAGTTCACCTTTTCAAGAGATTAACGAGTCCCATTTCTAAATATGTTCCTTGAGAGGTTCATGGAGTCTTGAAGAAATATTATAACCGCTAGGCGTAAGGAAGCATCTCAAGGGCCATGAAAATGAGGAGGTCATTGAGTTTTGTATTGATTTATTCCGACCTAAGCGATTGGTGTTCCCAATCGGCATAAGGGCAGGATGGAAAAACACGCTAGGAGGGATCAAATAATATGTATGGAAGCATTTCTCACGAACCCACTACACGCTTCTAGATTGCTTGGTGGCTCCGTATATGGAGGAACACAAAATTTTCACACTCCAAACACGAAGCCCGGACGAGGATTACGTGAACAAACAAGGACTTTGCCGGTTGATTGCAGCAACGCCATGCATGATGGCGATATTAAAGATGACCTGATGATGTCCAGACCATCTTAATATAATGACTTTCAAAGGTACGAGATAAATGGGAACACATTTAACCAATCGCCAAGATAAGAAGGCACCAACCAAACAGTGGTGTCCTGATGCAACAACCAACACGGGAAAGGAAACATATTATGGTTACATAGAGGACATATGGGAACTTAACTATGGAGTTGGTTTGAAGGTCCCTTTGTTTTGGTGCAATGGTCAATATGAACGAGGCAGTAACAAGACCCTACGGAATGACAAGGATCTCAACAATCTTTGGTATCAGATTTAACCATTCGCCCTAGCCAATGATGTCAAGTTTTCTATGTGAAAGACATGTCTACTGGCCGAAAAAGAAAATATGAAAGCAATGGATCATACGACTCGCTAAGCGCCACATAGTTCTTTCAGTGGAAAGAAACATCGGAGTGGATGAAAAGCAGACATGTCGAAGATTATGAAAAGTTTGATGAAATTGCTCCATCAAAGTGAATATTTATCCGAGCATCCGTTAAATGATGAAGATTGTCCATGGTTACGCAAAAAGGACACACCAAGAAAAGTTTCACACCAAAAGATCCACCGGCATGTGATAGGCTTCCCTCACTTTTTCAGAGTGACTTTTGAACAAACCGAGGAATCTTTGTAGTACTTAGGTACTTATGTGTTTGGTATTTGAAAGCGATTTTTTAAACTATACAAATTTGAAAACTACTCGCACTAAGAAAGTTTGTAATTTTTGTACCTAAAGAAAATATTCAGAAATAAATAAATGAAAATAAATAAAGTAGAAAAGAAAAAACTATTTTTGTTGAGACAAACACTAAATTAAAAAATAAACTATTCAAATTGGAAAACTACTCAACTATGTAAAGTTTGTAATTTTTGTACCTAAAGAAAAATATTCAGAAATAAACAAATGAAAATAAATAAGAGAAAAGAAAAAAACTAACTTTTGGTTGAGACAAACACTAAATTAAAAAATAAACAATTCAAATTTGAAAACTACTCACTAAGAAAGATTGTAATTTTTGTACCTAAAGAAAAATATTCAGAAATAAATAACGGAACTAAATAAAGTAGAAAAGAAAAAAACTAATTTTTTCTTGAGACAAAACTAAATAAAAAGCCCACCATGGGCCATAGCGCCTGCATCGACTAGAAATCCAACCTGTGGTTGGGCCATGATGCAGCACTAGAGGCCAACAGATAGTTACGTAGATATTTGCATTAGAGAGGAGCTCAATGCAGATGCCCGGGCTTATAATCTGCTCGGGCCTCGACTAGCGATGGGACTAAACTCAAGACAAACTGCTAAGACCTTTAGTCCGGTGGTGGCTACACCGGTACTAAAGGCGTGGTATACAAGGTATAAAGGCCCCTTTAGTACCGTTAGCCCACCCGTATTAAAGTGCGCTTCCGCCGCGCTTGGAAAAGACCTTTAGTACCGTTAGTGGCTCCAATGGTACTAATAGGTTCTATAACGTAACACTTCAAAAAATCGCGTGTCTCGCTTCTTCCTCATCGCTGCCGCCACGCTGTCCTTCTCCGCCGTCCGCTGGCCGTCCCATCCCATCCGCTGCCTGCCGCCCATCCTCGCCCCTCGCCGCCTGCCTCACGTGGTTGCCCGTCCCTCGCGCCCTCCGCTTGCCAGGCGTGAGCCTCTCCCCCCTCTCTCCCTCCAATCGGGTGCCTGAAGCAAGTGCCTCACCACACACGCATGGCCCACAACACACATTTAGTTTTTAGTTTTTAGTTTTTCGTTTTCTATTTTTTATACACATGTTTTAGATGAATTAATTAATCATTAGATTAATGTCAAATAGTATATAGAAATGTTAGAAATTTTAGAAATGTTAGTTTTAGCTAGATGAATTAGATTAATTTCAAATTGTTATAGAAATGTTAGTTTTAGAATTTGCATATAAGAAATCACAATTCAATCATTTAAAAATGTTACTTTTCAGCCGATTTGTTCTCCATGATGCCGGCCCGATCCTCACCATCGACCGTTCGTGGACGCCCGCTTGAAGGACCCATGTGGAATGGCTCATGGCTGGCAGGAGGTGCTACCTTAGGGCTCCCTGGTGAGGAACCGGTCCCGCTGCGACCCTGAGCCCTTGGTGGCGTCCCTGGGACACTTTTGGTCGAGGAGCTGGCCACGGAGGTGGTGCATCGCGTGTCGAGGAGGATGAGACGCCAGCTACATGGTTGCTATGGACGCGGTTCTCCAACCGGGGGTCTTTGGGGAGATGAGGAGCTATGATCCTTGATGGTTCCTTCTTTGGGTGTCCACCCCCGCCACGAACCGCGAGTGGCCTAGATTATTCTATAGTATTCAATCTTTATTAGCTAGCTAGCTAGTGATGTATTAGATATATAATATTCGAGACTATGTATTAGATTTAATATATTCAGACGATGCATATTATGTAGTATGATTGATTTCTTATTGATTGCATGCATATTGTAATTTGTATACTAAATTGTTTTATATTTCTAATTTGTTAACTAAAAGCTACGACAATACCGCGCGAGAGGGGAAGACATGTTCGAATCAAGCCCTTTCGAGATAATTGAAATGAAGAAGGATGACGCCCCAATATCCAACAATGCGGGAGGGTGATGATATGATATTCGATGCAATAAATTGATGAAGTCATGGATTATGATGGTGAAGAAATTAATGATTATGATGGCCAAATTAATGATTATGATGCGACAAAATTAATGATTATGATGGCGAAGAAAATGTTGATCTTGATAAACAGAGACGCGATATATTTATATAAGGCATCCGTGATCATCACATATTTAAATGATTTGAAGATATATTAACAGACGATCTTTCTTCTTTTCAGCCCTCCGGATCGAGCAAATCTTCTACAAGAGGCAAGGAAAAAGTTGAAGTATGGCTAAAGTACAACATCGAGGCCACCAAAACTAATGCGAACCAATAGAGCCTAAGACATTGTGAACAAGTTCGTCGTGTAGAGTTCTTGTGAAGGACAAACTCCCATCTCCCTTCAAGAATGGAAAAGCCATCAAAGCCCGCTAGATCTTAATTTTGTTGATGACGAGCAAAAATGCGCTTTTGGGAAGAACTCATGGAACATTTCACCCTACAATCATTTCACAGCGCAGATGTGGAGAAAGTCAGGCTCCTCTTAGGAAGATGGCAATTGCATTCAACAACCACAAGAAACTGTATGGAAGGACTACATCAAAGCAGGAAAGAAGACTCGAATTCAAGGGAACAATGGAGAACCAAAGGAACATGACGATTTCATGAAATTCAAGGAATCAGGATTATCTAAGGACGGTCCAAAAAACAAAGGCCAATCCGCCAAAAGGAGCAATTCCATTGGCGGGCCAGTAGATACAGTGGCAATGCCTAAGTGGGATAAGTCGAGCAAGAGATGGTGGATGGGGTCCTCCATTTAGGGCTGGCCGCCAGTGGTTGGTTCTACGCATGGGGCGGACCAAGACAAAGCTTGGTTCAAGAAGGCATGTCTTAAAGGAGCCAATGAAAATTTAGTTGAAGCAATAGAAGAAGCTCAAAGGGTGTTCACGAACGGAAACGAGAGTTTACACACCGGGAAATCCGAACACCGGAAGAACACGAGGCAAGGGCGTTGTTCCGGGCATGAGGGCTTTTCAAGTGGAACGCCGACCACGGGTGCAGAAGGAAAATGGAGGGGAGAAGAAAAAGCTTCGAGGCAGCAGAGGAAGCATGAAGCGTACGACTTCAAGGCCTAGAATCAGCGCCGCGACTTGGCACTCAAATTCAGAGGCAGCAGGAGCATCGACTCGCTTAGCCGGAAAGGGTCTCAAGAACGGCCGCAGCTAAGCGATGATCCAACATTGATAGCACCGCCCATCCATGCCGAGAAGCATGGGTTGCATACCATAGAATAGGAACAAAAAACCCAATGGTAACAAATAAACATACCGTAAGGCCGGTTGAAAAGGAACAATGGCTTTAAAGGGAAAACCATTTAAGGTAAGGGATCCTTTTAAAATCCGAAAACCTGAATTCCCTAACTTCAACCTAAAAGAGCAAGGAGCTTTCAAGATTAAAATATTTCCAAAAACTTATTTGAACTCAAACGGGGAAAAGTTTTAAAACTATAACCCCAAGCTTTTTTATCCCCCATTTCAAAATTTGGTTATACCTAAAAAATGCATTGAAAAACCATCTTCATTTTAAAACCTAATGATTCCATTTCCATTAAATCCAAAAAGTCCAAAATTTAATGGCCCCCACCTTTAATGCCCTTGATCATTTGGCAAAAGCCAAGGAGCAATATTTCCCTTTTCCAACAAATTTTCAAAAACTGGGCGTTTGCCCCAAGCAACCCTTTTGAAATAAGTAATCAAAGCAGAGGAAAATTGGCAATAGAGGAACTAATTGAAGTTCTTGGTAAGGAAACCTTCAAAAAAAATCTAAACGATTTAACAATTAAGAAGAATCACAAACCCTTTATTTAATAAAATTAACCCCAACCTAATTTGGAGTCCTAATCAAAAACCCTTTATTAAATTACCCCATTTTATTCCCATCTAAAAAGCAGCAAAGCCAAGCAAAGTGAATTTAGATCCGCACAAAATTAATTAATGGCACCGAAATTTTTTATAAATTAATTGTAAACACAATCTGTTGATAAGTTAAAAAACCTTCAAATGATTTTTTAATCCTTCAATAAAAAGCTTTTCAAAACCAAAAAATAGCTTTGAGATTAAGTGGTTCAAAACCATCAAGAAAATCAGGAAATGATTAAATTTATAGTCTTGGAAAATCTTTCGCGGTGCTTTATCAATCTTAAAAGTCCTTGTCAGTGAATGCAATCAGGCCGTCCCTAGGTAGTAAGAATGCCTCTTAAATTTCCTGTTTGCTTCCTGAAACCAACTGAAAATAGTTAAAGAAATTTTTTCCGACAATTCAAATCAAAACTTTCCCCCCTTTTTGGGCCCCTTCGAAAATGAATTTTTTCCAAACCCACTTAATATTTATTGCCAAATAGATTATTGAAAATGTTTCAACAATTTCGAAATTAATTGGAAAATTTGAAAGCCAAATTTCAACGCAACCATTTTGGATTTCAACCTTAAATAAGAATGCATTTCTAAAATAAAATTTATGCAAAATTTAAGATAAAACTTGACCCTTAACTATCAGGTGATGGAATAACCAAATTTTCAAATGAGTTTTATTAAGGATGCCCAATCATTCCAATCAATCAGGAGCTCTTGTCATTAAATCAATAGGGGAAAAAACGTTCAGGGAAATCTTGGGAAATAATACTTTTTATTCAAATCCAAATGCCCGACTTTAAATTGGGTTCCCCCAAATAAATTCCAAAACCCTTTGAATAATCACAAAGGTTCGGTCTAAATAAACTTTAAATCTGCAAAACTTGCGGGATAGGAACCAAAAATTACCATTTGATTTGGAATTCACCCAAAAAACAGTTTCCCCAAATTTGGAAACCATAAGGCCGAAGAATTTCCTTAAAGACAAGAATCAATTGCTAAAACCCAACAAATGCCTTATTCCCCGGAATATTTTTCCAAAACTAATTGAAATTTGACCCAAAATCAGTAACTCTTCAATTTTTTAACCGGAAAGCAATTCAGGTGCGGAAACATTTAAAATAATTGCATTGAAAAAAGTGGGCAATATAACCCAAAATCCCAAACACCGCCTTTCACATAAATAGGTCCCAAATTGGAAGCAAACCTACCCATCTTAGAAACCCAAACATAACTTTTTCCAAAATTCCTTGCTCGCCTTTAGCTTGTCGTTCGCTATCTTTTGCCTAAAAGTCCAAAAGGCCTCCACACACCGGATTTTGGCAAAGGGTTTCACATAACCAACCAAAACGGGCCCACCATGGGCGCGACGTCTAAAGGTTGAATTGGTAAAATCAAATTAACCCACATAAGGAAAACTTAACTTAACCTTAAAAATAAGGGGAATCTTTAACCAGCATGCTTTCCCCTAAAGCGATTCCACAGCAAGCCCAACTGCAAGACCGAGCCGATTATTTAAAACAAACCTATTGCAAATTCACTTAAGGTCTGAAAAACACGAAATTGGGGCCCCATGCTTGTTGGCCCTTTAATCTAAAAGGCCACCCAATATTTCAACCTTAATCCTTCACTTGTCATAAACAAGAAAACTCCCAATAAAAGCCTTGGACCTTTGGAAATCCCTCACTCTCCTACAACACTTGGAAATCAGACCCCCCCACCTAGAATGCAGAAGAACCCTGTAGACAACAAGGTAACACAAAGCGATGCAATTGCCCAATTGGGAGGAACCGAAAACTGTCTAAAGTCGAAACTTGCACTTGGAAAGTTTTCCTCGGAAGGAGGGGTTGTTTTTAGAATTCGGAATCAAAAATGCCGGCCCAGCGTGGGTTGTTCGCCAACCCAATCAGTCCGGCGAAAACGGGGTTTGGGGAAGAGATGCCCAAAAGGGGTTCACAAATTTACAACAAATCCGGGGCCCCAAAACCAAATCCCGCATCAACTTGCATCCACACTGGATTCCCAAACACCCGGTGGGCTAGGGTACGAATTCCAACAACATTTCCCAATACATGGGGGATTTCCAAAGTACAATGCCTTTATTAGTAATAGATAAGCAGGAATTAGTAAATTATCCGCTAAAAGTTCATCCCCATGGGTTTCTTCATGCTAAAATCCCTTTGGATTCCCCAAACAAAACGGGAAATCCGAAATTTCCCAAACCAATTCCCCCCCCCCTGGGGGGGAAAAAAATTGGGTTTTCCCCATCCCCGAAAAATTTCCAAAAATAAAAAAAAAGGGGGGTCCGGCCCACCTTAAAAAACCAAGGGAAAAATTTTCCCAAAAAACGGTTCCCGGGAAAAGGGGCCGGGTGAAAGGGGACCCGAATTAAACCATAAAACAAAATCCCCAAATTTTCCCAAAAAGCCCAAATCTCCGGGAACCGGCCCCCTTTGGCAAAACCCAAAAAAAAAAGGGGGCCGTTGGGGCGGGCCGGGAAAAAAAAGGACATTCCCCAAAAAGGGGGCCCCTTTGGGAAAAAATTTATTCCCAAAGTGGGGGAATAAAATTTTTCGTAAAAAGGAATTTCCCAAATGAAAGCCCAAAATTTAAAGGCCCCCCAACCCAGCCCCGAAAGGGGTTTTGTCCCTGTTTGGGGAAACATTTAAGGGTTTCTTCCCCCAAAAAAGGGCCCCTAAAGGGGGCCCCCAAATCCAAACCGCGGGTTGCTCCCACACGCAATCATTTCCCCCTTCTTTGGAAAAAGGGAATTTCTTGTTACAAGGAAAAGTGGGAAAGGGTTTTAACCCCAAATTTAGTTTCCCAAAAAGGGGTTTTTTTCCCCCGGGAAAACCCCAAAAAAATTTCCCAAACCCCCGGGGCCCTTTAAATTTGGTTTCCCCTTTAAAAAACCGGATTTGTCCCAATTTTCCAACTTTGGGGAAACCCCGAGGCCCCGCCCCCAAAACTTTAAACCCCACCCCAAGGGGTTAACCCCAACCCCAAATCAAAGAAAACCCCTGGGGATAAATTTTGGCCCAAAGGTCAACTTCATTTCCCTTTTAAAATAAAACCAAAGGGAAATGTGAAAAAATTTATAAAAAACAAACCAGGAAAAAAAACCCCAAACATTGCCCCACAAAAAAATTTTTAAATTTTTTTCCCAAAAATTTAAAATTTCAAAGGGCGTGCAATTTAGGGTTTCATTAAAAACAAACCACCCCTTTTAAACCCTTTAAGCCCCAAAGAAAACAGAAACCCGTTAAAGGAAAACGAATTTCTGACCGCCAAAGGCCCCCAAAATTTGGGCTCCCCTTCCCCAAAACATATTTAAAAAACCCCTCCCTTGGAGGGGAAAACCGGCCAAAAAACCCCAGTAAATTTCCCAATCCAAAAGGGGCCCGGAGACAAATTGGGAAAAAAAGGGCCAAAAGCCCTAGGGGGAAAAAGATTTTCCCCCGGGGGAAAGGGGGGGGGTTTTGGGAAAGAAGGGGTTTTTGGAAATTTTTCCTTTGGAGATATGGTGGGTCCACCACCCATCAACCAAGACCGACATAGCCGCGGAATCGGGTTGCAATGGAAGGTTGCCTCGGGGATTTGTGAAAGCACACCGTCCGCCACCTTCATGGATATGTTCTTCATTTTGACGTAGCTCGCGTTAGTGTTCTCCGTGATGTCATCCACGGGTATCTACCCAGCATTGCATCGTCCGGGACTGAACCAGCTGCTTCTCGGCATGGATGGGCCGGTGCTATCCAATGCTGGATCATCCGCTAGTGCCGCATGCCGAGACCCCTTTGATGGGTAAGTGAGTCGATCTTCTGCCGCTGGAATTTGACCGCCAATTCCGCTTGACTTGCTTCTAGGCCTTGAAGGCGCTCATAGTCCCGCTCTCCTGCTCCTCCTCCATCTTCCTCTTCTTCTCCTCCGCAATCTTCTTTCTCGCACGGGTTCTCAGTAGTCGTTGTTCCATCAAAACCCTCATACCACGGCATAGGGCCCTTACCTCGTGTTCTTCCCGGTGTTCAGGATTTCCTGATGGCACGCCAGAAGCTCGTGCTCTTCTCGCTGGGCTGGAACACCCCTGCTCGTGCTCTTCTATTGCAACAAGTATCGCGATCGCGGCTCCTTCGGACTTTCCCTTGTCGAAACATTGTCGCTCTCCAAGTCCAACTCCCCCATGCGATAGAACCAAGTCCCGACTGGGGCCAGCTCTAGTAGCCGGAGTGACACCTGCATCCTCCATCTCTTTCTCGACTTATCCCACTTAGGCATTGTCACCGATAGCCACCGCCCCACTTATGGAACTTATCCTTTTTTGGCATTCTTCTTGTTTATTCTCGACCGTCCTTAGCTAATTCTCAATCCTTGAATTTCACGAAATCGCCCCAATGATCACGTTGGTTCTCCAGTGTTCCCTTGAATACCGGAGTCTTCCTTCCTCCCTTGACGCATTTGTTCCATTCACGATTCTTATAGTTCTTGAATGCAATCGCCATCATCCTAAGAGCAGCCTCTTTGACTTTCTGCACATCCGCTCTCGTGAAATGATCCGTAGGGTGAAATGTTCCATGAGAGTATCCCAAAGCGAGATCTTTTTGATTCTTGTCGACAAAAGTAACATCGGACGTGGCTTTGCCGGGCGCTTCCATTCTTGAAGTTTGATCGAGTTGGTCCTTCACAAGAACTCCGGACCGACGAACGAACTTGTCCGCAATCTTCTTAGGCGCTAATGGTTTGCCAAGAGGGCCGCATGCCTCGATATTGTACTTTACGCCCGCTTCAACTTTTGTTCGGGCCTCGTTTATCATTTTGCTCAAGATTTGCTCGATCCGGATGGCTGAAAGAACAAAGATCGATTCGTTAATATATCTTCAAGTCATTTAAAACATGTGATGATCACCATATGCCGCTTATATAAATATATATACCTCGCCGGTGTTTGTTGTTTCAGATCAACATGTTCTTCGTCATCGCCATAATCATAGTTCATGACTTCATCAATTTCATCGTCAGCGATCGAATATCATATCACCCTCTCCGTGTTGTTTAGAAATTCGAGCTATCATAATCTTCTTCATTCTGATTATCATCCGCTCAGTCGTATCATATCGAACATGGTCTGCTTCTCCTCTCTCTCGGTATTGTTCCGCCATAGCTTTTGTTTAACTAATCCAAAAGAAATATAAAACAATTTAGTATTCAAATTACATCGCCTCGAATAATAGATATAATCTCAATACATCGCCTAGAATAATAGATATAATCTCGAATAAATATAATATTGAATAGTACATCATCGGCTATTAGCTAATAAAGATCGAATACTGCAGAAGAATCTAGGACACTCGGTTCCTCCGCGGCGGTGGACACCCAAAGAGAAGGAACCTCATAGGATCATAGCTGAAGTGAGATCCTCAAGATACTACCACGTATTGGAGAACTCGCCGCCTCTAACGCAACCATGTAGCGATGGACGTGTTCGCCCTCCTCCGACACGGCGACGCATCACCTCTGGCAGGGCCGGGTCCCTCCGCACCAAATCGCCCACACGAACGCCACCAAACGAGATCGTGGTCGACGACGGACCCGCGCCGGGTTCTCATCAAGCGGCGGCTTCTCCAGCAGCACCTCCCGTGACGAGACAGGAGCCAGTCCGGACATGGGTCGGCTGGACGCGTCATGACGGGTCGACGGCGAGGATGGGCTGGCATCGCAAGAACAAATACTAGCTATATGCCCGCAAAAAGTAACATTTTTTAATGATTGGAACTAAAATTTCTAACATTTCTATATAACACTAATTATGCTAATCTAAATAATCAAAATAACACTAAAATTTCTAACATTTCTAACATTTCTATATAACACTAATTTCTAACATTTCTATATAACACTAATTTCTAACGATTAAGCACTAATTATATCCATCTAACATGCATTCATACATATATAATAGTGAAAAATAATAATCTAAATAATCTAAACTAATTAAACACTAATTATCTAAACTAATTAAACATACAAAATAATAATCTAAATAATCTAAACTAACTAAAGACTAATTATCTAAACTAATTAAACATGCTTGTGTGTGTGTGACTGGTGGGCGAGGACTCACAGACGGCGACGCGAGGCGACGGCGAGGAGAGGCGACGCGAGGCGACAAGAGGCGACGCAGGGCGGCATGGCGGGATGGGGACGGCTGACGGGACGGGCCGGGCGGCAGGAGACGAGGCGGCGACGGGACGAAGGGGCGACGGAGATTAGCGCGACGCGGAGACGATCGAGGGCGGCGGCAGCACGAAGACGACGGAACGAGGAACGAAAACAGAGGGAAACTGAAATTTTCAGTAGCAGCTTGTATATAGAAGAGCATTTTAGTACCGGTTGGAGCCACCAACGCACAAGGTCTGCTTGGCCAAGCAGGGCGGAAGCGCCCCTTTAGTACCGGTGGTGGCACAAACCGTATTAAGGCCCTTTAGTACCGGTTGTGCCACGACACGGTACTAAAGGTTGTGCATTAGCAAAGTGCGTGCAAGTTTAGTCCCACTCGCTAGTCGAGGGCTACCACACGGGTTTATAAGCCCAGGCGGTAGCTCTCTGAGCTCCTCTCCTAATCAGCCCACTGGGCCTACCTGTCCTCGCCTTGTGGGCCTCACTCGGCCTTGGCCTGCATCCTGCCCAAAGAAAGGTTGTGTCGCTAGTCGATGCAGGCCGCTTGGCCCTATGGGCTTTTTTTTTCTTAATTTTTTTTGCTTTAGTTTTTGTTTTATTTATTTTTGAGTTGTTTTTTGCTGTATTTAGAGTTTCTTTGTGAATATTTTTGCATTAGGTACAAAAATTACAAACTTTCTGTTAGTGCCGTAGATTTCAAATTTGAATAGTTTAAATTTTGAATTATTTGAAATTTGTGTGAATCACTAGTTTGTGAATAACTTAACTTTGAAAAAGTTTTTTAGTGATTCTTTTTCTTATGTTTAATATTAGTGTGTTTTATCATTATATTCAATTTAGTAATGCTTAGGTTATTTAAAAATGAAATGCCTTTTGTAACAGTTCAATTTTCGCTGAAACCCCGATACTTCAAAGAGATTGTCCATTTTGTACACGGTGCATCCAGTTTTTCAGAACTCTCTACTTTCTTGCACATGCTATTTGTATGAAATTTTGATACCATGCCAACTTTCAACCTTTTCCGAGTTCATTTGAATTGCTTTTCAATTTCAGGTCATTTAGCTGGAAAAAATCAGTAAATGCATGAAAAGAATTTGTTTGCACATAAAATTTCTTCGCTTCAAATGCCAAAACACATAACTACCCTAACTATTACAGAAATTCCTCCGGTGTGAAACACGAAGAAAGTGATGATAGTGAAGCCGATCACATCCGATCTTTGGTGTGAAACTTTTCTTCGCATGTGTCCCTTTGCACCGTAACCATGGAAAATCTTCATCATTTAACGGATGCTCGGGTCAATATTCACCGTGAATGGAGCAATTTCATCAAACTTTTCATAATCTTCGACTTGTCCGGCTTGTCATCCACTCCCACGATGTTTCTCTTCCCGTAAAGAACTATGTGCCGCTTTGGCTCATCTGACGATGCATTCGCTTCTTATCTTTTCTTTTTCTTGGCTTGGTAGACATGTCCTTCACATAGAAAACCTGTGCCACATCATTGGCTAGGACGAATGGTTCGTCGCGATACGCAAGATTGTTGAGATCCACTGTTGTCATTCCGCATCGCGGTCTTCCGTTAACCCGCCTCGTGTCATATCGACCCATTTGCACCAAACAAAGGGACCTTTAAACCACGCCGATAGTCAAGTTCCCATATGTCCTGTATATAACCATAATATGTTTCCTTTCCCGCCTTGGTTTCTGCATCAAAGCGACACCACTGTTTTGGTTGGTGCTCTTCTTATCTTGGGCGATCGTAAAATGTATTACCATTTATCTCTGCACTTTGAAAGTCATTATATTCAAGATGGTAATCGGGACAGCAAGTACAGGTCATCTTCAATAGATGTGTCATGCATGGTACGTGTTCGCAACCAGCTGAGCAAAACTCCGGTTTGTTCACGGTAATCCACCATCGACCGCCCGGTGTTTGGAGCGTAGCAAATTCTTGTGTTCATCCATATACGGAGCCACCAAGGTGGAATTCAGAGAACGTGTTGTGCGCTTCAGTGAGAGAATGTCCGCCCATACATATTATTTGTTCCTCCTAGCGTGCCTTTTTCCATCCAGTCGCCTTATGCCGCAATTCAGAACACCAATCGCTTAAGGTCGAATAAAGTCAATACAAAACTCAATGACCTCCTCATTTTGATGGCCCTTGGAGATGCTTCCTTCCGCCTAGCACGGTTATGAACATATTTATTTAAGACTCCATGAACCTCTCAAAGGGGAACATATTGTGTAGAAATACATGACCCAAAACGTTAATATCTTCGCATAGGTGAACTAGGACGCAGCGCCATGATGTTGAAGAAGGATGGTGGGAACACCAACTCGAAACGACAAGACATTGCACCAAATCATTCTCAGAATCCTTGGTATGATTTTGGGATCGACATCTTCCGAGAGATTGCATTGAGAAATGCACATAGCTTCACAATGGCTAATCGAACGCTTTTCCAGTAGAAGCCCCTCAATGCAACCGGAAGCGCTATGCGTCATAATCACGTGGCAGTCATGAGACTTTAGGTTCGGAACTTTTTCTCCGCCATGTTTATTATTCCCTTTATATTCGAAGAAGCCGACGGTACCTTAATATCGAAGAGGCATTCAAAGAAGATTTCCTTCTCTTCTTTGGTAAGAGCGTAGCTTGCATGACCCGATGTATGCTGCCTTCTCCGTCATACGTTGCTGGTCCTCCTGCGCCTCGGTGTATCTTTTGTCTTCCCATACACGCCCAAGAAGCCAAGTAGGGTCACGCAAAGATTCTTCGTCACGTGCATCACGCCGACATGGAGCGGACCTCTAGGTCTTTCCAATATGGCAGGTCCCAAAATATAGATTTCTTCTTCCACATGGGTGCGTCTCGTCGCGCCCTTCGAACAAGTTGTCCGCCAGACCTTTCCAAATATCACCTTCAAATCCTTGACCATATCATGTACATCAGCACCAAGACGGTGGCGAGGCTTCGTCCGTGATCCGCCTCACCTTTGAAATGCTTGCCTTTCTTTCTTACGGATGCCGCTCGAAGAAATCGATGATGTCCTGTGACACATTCTTCTTACAACTATTCAAATATATACCGCTCAGTATCATCCGAACAGGCGGCATCCGCGTATCCCTTGTTTGTCGTTCCGAAGGTTACCGAGAGCAGGCCAATCATTGATGGTCACGAACAGCAACGCCTTTAGGTCAAATTCTTCCCCATGTGCTCATCCCACGCACGCTACACTGCTCCATTCCATAGTTGTAAGAGTTCTTCAACTAATGGCCTTAGGTACACATCAATGTCGTTGCCTGGTTGCTTAGGGCCTTGGATGAGCACCGCATCATAATGAACTTCCGCTTCATGCACAACCAAGGAGGAAGGTTATACAAACATAGAGTCACAGGCCAGGTGCTATGGTTGCTGCTCTGCTTCCCCAAAAGGATTAATGCCATCTGCGCTTAGACCAAACCGATACGCCTTGTGTCATCTCGCAAACTCCTTCCCGCATTTCTTTTGATTTTTCTCCACGCGACCCGTCGCCGGTACTCTCAACTTTCCGCCTTTCTTACGCTCTTCTTTGTGCCATCGTGACGCCATGGCATGCTCTTTGTTTTGGAACAACGTTTCAACCGTGGTATTATAGGAGAATACCACATCACCTTGGCAGAATCTTCTTCGGGCGCCGCCGACATCACCGAGCTCATCGCGCTGATCTTATAGCGCAATGCACCACATACCGGTAAGCGCTCAAATCCTCGTACTCATCGCGTAGAGGATGCAATCATTAGGGCATGCATGTATCTTCGACACTCTAACCCTAGAGGGCGACATCCTTCTTTGCTTCAGAGTACTCTCGGCAATTCGTCATCCTTTGGAATCATATCCTTTATCATTACCAAGAACTTTCCAAATCCCTTGTCGATACACCATTCTCGCTTCCATTGCAGCAATTCTAGTGTGGTGCCCAGCTTTTTCTTGTCACCTACGCAACTTCGGTACAACAATTTTTGTGATCCTCTAACATGCTGCGAACTTCTTCTTCTCCAAATCACTTGCAGCTTTCTCTTTGCATCGGCAATGGCCCGACCTAGATCATCAATGGGCTCATCGGATGCCTCTTCTTCAGCTTCTTCCCGCATTGCCGCTCAGCTTCTTCCCGCATTACCGCTCAGCTTCTTCCCCATTGTTGTATCATCGTATTCAGGGAACCCATGGCCGGATAGCTGCTCGCCGCCTCTTCTTCTTCATTGTCTTCCATCATAACCCCTCTTTCTCCGTGCTTGGTCCAAACATTATAGTGGGGCATGAAACCGACTCAAACAGTGGACGGAATGGTTCTTGACGAGAGTAATTGTGACCATTCTTATAGCCAGCACATGGACAAGGCATAAAACCATCCGCCGCTTGTTTGCTTCTCAGCCAAGCGTAAAAGTATGCACGCCCACAACGAATGGGAGAGCATCGGTCATCGTACATCCATTGCCGGCTCATCTTCATTACACAACACCTAATAGACCAAATTAATATAAGTTCATACATAAAGTTCATACAACACTTAAATGCAACAAACAAACAACTCTCTAGCTAAAGCATTTAAATGCATAACAAATGCGATCAAGATCGCAACTAAGGTAACAATTGATCCAACAGATAATGATACCAAGCCTCACTATCGATGGCATATTTTCTAATCTTTCTATTCTTCAAGCGCATTTTCTCCATCTTGATCTTGTGATCATCGCATTTACATCGCAACATGCAACTCCAATTCCATCTTCTCCCCTCAATTCTTTTCAATTTTTCTTTCAAGTACTCGCTTTCTTTCAACTAAATTAAACCTCTCGACAATAGGGTTGGTTGGAATTTCTGGTTCACATACCTCCTAGATAAAAATATCTATGTCAACTTGATGGGCATAATTTGTCATAAACACTAAATGCAACAAATAGTTTTAAAAGAGAATATACCACATCCAATCATAACAAGGACGAGGGCCGACGGGACGGTTATCAAAACCATGGCACTATGTATAACAAACAACGACGGGTAAGATAATTATTACATGATTAACTATATATCGAAATCACACAAACATCAATTTTTATATAAAATTTCATGAACAAGAGGCTCACCACAAGGTGGTGCCAGCTGACGGATCGCATGGGCGATCGACGGTGGTTATGACGGAGATTTAGAAGGCACTAAGTAAACCACACCTACATATGCAAACTAAGTGTTATTTTGACAACAAATTGCATATAAATCAAATACTAGCACATATATATATTTACTCCCAAATTACTAAACCCACAAATTGCTAACCTTTGTGATCACTTGAATGGATGTGGGCCTTCAAATCTTGACAAATTTTGGGAAAATGTGGGATGAATTCGAGGGAAGAGGAAGAACAGAGAGAGAGAGGAGAGGGAAAGGGGAAGAACAGAGCGAGCTGGACGAAGGGTTTATATGCAGGAGGATATAGTACCGGTTCGTGCACGAACCGGTACTAAAGGTGCCGGAGGGGGCCAGTCGACAACATCATGCCACCACCTCATTAGTACCGGTTCGTGGCACTAACCGGTGCTAAAGGTTAGCCATAACCGGTACTAATGAGAGCGCTCGGCTAGCCATTGAACCGCACTAATGTATACATTTGTGCGCTCTAATACAAACCGCACTAATGTGCTGCACGTCAATCCTTTTCTACTAGTGCAAATGTAGGGATCGCAACAGCCTTTCGAGGGTAGAGTATTCATCTCAAATTTATTGATTCACACAAGGGGAGCCAAAGAATATTCTTAAGTATTAGCAGTTGAGTTGTGAATTCAGCCACACCTGAATAACTTAGTATCTATAGCAAAGTATTTAGTAGCAAAGTAGTATGATAGTAATGGTAATAGTGGCAAAAAGTAAAGATAGCAGTTTTGTAGTAATTGTATACAAGAAAGGAAAAGTAAATAAGCGAAGCACAATATGTGAAAAGCTCGTAGGCATTGGATCGATGAGGATAATTATGTTGGATGCATTCCTCATGTAATAGCTATAACATAGGGTGACAGTAACTAGCTCCAGTTCATCAATGTAATGTAGGCATGTATTCTGAATATAGTCATACGTGCTTATGGAAAAGAACTTGCATGACATCTTTTGTCCTACCCTCCCTGTGGCAGGGGTCCTAGTGGAAACTAAGGGATATTAAGGCCTCCTTTTAGTAGAGAAACTGAACAAAGCATTAGCACATAGTGAATACATGAACTCCTCAAACTATGGTCATCACCGAGAAGTATCCCAATTATTATCACTTGGGTTGTCGGATTATAACACATAATAGGTGACTATAGACTTGCAAGATAGGATCAAGAACACACATATATTCATGAAAACATAATAGGTTCAGATCTGAATCATGGCACTCGGGCCCTAGTGACAAGCATTGAGCATAGCAAAGTCATAGCAACATCAATCTCGTAACATAGTGGATACTAGGATCAAACCCAACAAAACTAACTTGATTACATGGTAAATTCATCCAACCCATCACCGCCCAGAAGTTCACGATGCAATTACTCACGCACGTGGTGAGCATCATGAAATTGGTGATGGAGGATGGTTGATGATGACGACAAGGACGATCCTCTCCGAGCCCCGAATGACTCCAGATCAGCCTCCCAGAGAGATTAGGCTTGGCAGCGCTCCAGATCGTAAACGCGATGAAACTTTTTTCTAATTTTTTTCTCCATGAAACGGAATATATGGAGTTGGAGGAGGTCGGGGGGGCCCCGG
>JAHHZJ010004847.1:0-11853 GCA_021437245.1 Aegilops speltoides | reverse complement strand
TGAAGTGACGATGAGTGTTGGAAGTAGTTCCAAGATTGATATGATCATCATCGCACACTCCCTATACTTTCGGGATTACTGTTAAACCTAAATAAATGTTATTTCGCGTTTGTGTTAAGCATGAATATGATTTGATCATGTTTATTGCGATACGGTTATTCATTTAAATTTAGAGAATAAATTGTTATTCTTTACATGAATAAGACCTTCATGGTCATACTGTGGGGAACGAGTAATTTCAAAATTTTCCTACACATACGCAAGATCATGGTGATGGTATAGCACGAGGGGAGTGTATCTTCAAACCCTTGAAGATCGCTAAGCGAAGCGCTTATCAACGCGTTGATGTAGTCGTATGTCTTCACGATCCGACCGATCCAAGTACCGAACGCATACGGCACCTCCGAAGTTACGCACACGCTCAGCTCGATGACGCCCTCGCCTTCTCGATCCAGCAAGGCGGCGAAGTAAGTTGATGAGTTTCGCAGCACGACGGCAGTGGTGGCGGTGTTGGTGAAGAACACTTTCGCGAGGGTCGCCTTAAGCACTACGAAAACTATGATGGAGGATAAACTAGAGGGACGGGGTTGCGGACACGGCTTGGTGTTTCTTCATGTGTCTTTGGTGCTAGCCCTACCCTCTATTTATATGTTGAGCCTTGGGGTGAAACTTGGAGTAAAAGCCTCCACAAAGTCGGTTTCACCCGAAGGCAATAGTCCTTCTCGGACTCGAGGCGACGCCAGGTTCCGACGTCTCGACCCGACGCCAGGACCTGGCGTCTGCCTCGGACTCCGCAAAACTTCCTTTTGCGCTTTCCAAAAACCTTGTGGGCTTTCCCCTTTGGCCCAAATAACGTGTTCTCGTACCCCAAACATTTCGAAACATCCGGAACCCCTTAGGTGAATTCGGAACCCTTCCGGAGATCAAACACTATTATTCCATATATCAAACTTTATTTCTGGACCATTCCAGAGTTCCTTGTCATGTCCATGATCTCATCCGGGACTCCGAACAACATTCGGTTACCAACATGCATAACTCATATAATACTATATCAATCTAAAGCGTTAAGCGTGCAGGACCCTACGGGTTCGAGAACTATGTAGACATGACCTAAAACTGTTCTCGTCAATAACCAATAGCGGGACCTGGATGCCCATATTGGTTCCTACATATTCTACTGAAGATCTTTATCGGTCAAACCGCATAACAACTTACGTTGTTCCCTTTGTCATCGGTATAGTTACTTGCCGAGATTTGATCGTCGGTATCCAATACCTAGTTCAATCTCGTTACGGCAAGTCTCTTTACTCGCTCTATAATACGTCATCTCATAACTAACTCATTAGTTATAATGCTTGCAAGGCTTAAGTGATGAGTATTACCAGAGGGCCAGAGATACCTCTCCGACAATCGGAGTGACAAAACCTAATCTCGAAATATCGCCAACTCAACATGTACCTTTGGAGACACCTGTAGTACTCCTTTATAATCACCCGATTACGTTGTGCCGCTTTGGTAGTACCCAAAGTGTTCCTCCGTAAACGGAGTTGCATAATTCTCATAGTTACAGGAACATGTATAAGTCATGAAGAAAGCCATAGCGAATACTAAGCGATCAAGTGCTAAGCTTAACGGGATGGGTCATGTCAATCACATCATTCTCCTAATGATGTGATCCCATTAATCAAATGACAACACATGTCTATGGTTAGGAAACATAACCATCTTTGATTAATGAGCTAGTCAAGTAGAGGCATACTAGTGACTATATGTTTGTCTATGTATTCACACATGTATCATGTTTTGCAATACAATTCTAGCATGAATAATAAACATTTATCATGATATGAGGAAATAAATAATAACTTTATTATTGCCTCTAGGGCATATTTCCTCAGCCTCCCACTTGCACTAGAGTCAATAATCTAGATTACATAGTAATGATTCTAACACCCATGGAGTCTTGGTGCTGATCATGGTTTGCTCGTGAGAGAGGCTTAGTCAACGGTTCGCAACATTCGGATCCGTATGTATCTTGCAAATTTCTATGTCTCCCATTTGGACTTGGTCCCAATGGAATTGAAGGCCTCTTGATGTGCTTGGTCCTTGTCGGTGTCAAACCGTGGATCTCGGTAGGGGGTCCCGAATCAGGCCTAGGCGGATGGTAACAAGAGACGAGGGACACAATGTTTTTACCTGTGTTCGGGCCTCTCGATGGAGGTAAAACCTCACGCCCGCTTACTTAATATTGATGATATGGGTAGTACAAGAGTAGATCTACCACGAGATCAAGGGGCTAAAACCTCAGAAGCTAGCCTATGGTATGATTGTTGAGATAATGTTGCCCCACGGACTAAGGCCCTCCGGTTTATATAGACACCGGAGAGGCTAGGGTTACAAGAGTCGGTTACAATGGTAGGAGATCTACATATCCGATGCAAGCTTTTCTACGCAAGGAAAGTACCTTCCGGACACGAGCCGAGTCTTCAATCTTCTATCTTCGTAGTCCGGAGTCCGGGGATATTGATAGTCCGCTGTCCGACACCCCTAGTCCAGACCCCTCAAGAGCCCCTAACCAGCTTCAATGACGATAAGTCCAGCGTGTTGTAGTCTTCGGCGCTGAAGGCGGGTTGTCCTTTCAAATCCCATGTACCGCCAAATAGTGTCCGGCTTTACTTTGAATACTGTGCCTCGGCTTCTACGCCAAATGATGGCCTTCTTCCACGCTGCCGCATCTAATGCGCGAGGGTGTCTTTACATTTCTCCCAGCGGGTCGCCCCTATAAAAGGGCAGGGATCCAATCCAAACCGCACTGCCTTCCTCCCCAGATACTCCATCAAGCGCCTCGACCTCAAATCCATTCCACCATGGATCGCCAACGCTCTTTCCTCACGCGCCCTAGCCCATCGCCAGGATTGGAGGAGGTGTTATTTCGCACAATGAGCTAGTAAAGCTCCAAACGGAGGGATTTCTTCCCGCCTTCATGGTTCCAAATCGAGCCGGACTGGTTACATATCGAGGTGGGAGGCAGGGGAGGACACCCTAAGCCCCAACAAGGGGGAGCGGGTTTGGCCCCATCCGAAAGGGGCCGGATTTAATACATCCGCTCCTCCGCAGTTCTCCTCTACGGACCCAGCTCCACCACCTCACGCCCGCCTGGTGATATCGGCTACGAGCTTTTGAAGCTATTCCGCATCGAGCCCCATCTCGCATTGTGGAAGATGTGTTCCCGCACTTCTCTCACCAGGGGTCCATATTCAAGTGGGCGGCGCCAAATATGGGATCGCCGACCGGATACCTATCCGACCCCTAAGAGGGCGTCCAAGATGGCCCTGAGTGTTTTTATGTAGTAGATGCTCCGTCTCACCCAGTCCGGATTGGCCTCCGGAGTTTGATGTCTCCCTTGAAGAAACGCCTTGGCGCCCAGAGCCCCGCTTGGAGGAAGACAAGAGCGCCCATTACTTGATGGGCCGGATAAGATTAATGGCTCATTCCGCTTAACCATGATTGAGTCATGCACGGCATCAAGCGGGGTGCAGCCGCTACAGAGGCCACCCCATGGGGATTTTAATGGGGAGGACGACATTTTGCACGGCCAAGAAGGGCCGGGTTCACCGAGGATCCGTGAAGATTCTGTCCGGTCCTGCATAAGGGGAGAAGGAGGACTTCCTTCGTCCAACCCTTTGATGGGTTTTCCATGGTCAATCCTAGGGATGGGTGTTTAACACCTCAAGGGTTCTACCCGGTCTCGGCTTAAGTTACATTACGCCTTCGGCGCGGATCTACGCCGACCGTGGAGGACATGATGAGTCCGCCCACAACCCGAGGATCCGAAGGATCCTCGGTCCGCCTCCAAGAGGATCCGGACATCGAGGTGGAGCTGATCGACGGGTGTATCACCAGCCAAGATTGACAATGCTTTGGTCACCATTACGCAGACTACCCCCTAAGTTCGCATCCTGTGACCACTCAAGTCCGACACCGCTATCCTATCCTTGCTCGTTTCGACCTTCGCGAACGATGGTATTTTGCAGAAGCGCCATTACGGCAGAAGCCGAGCCTATGGCGGACGACCTACGCCGGCGGCGTAAACGCCGCCGAGAGGTATAGCTCGTTTGATCTTTTGAGCAACGCCCGAGGAAACTTCTAAGTGCTCATGATCTTTATAGGAGAAAAGCGCCGCAGATCATGAAAAGTGAATTGCCGACCCAACCAACACCAGCCGCTCCATCGGACCGAGGGGGAGGCAAGCGCAAGACGCAACCGGATCCTCGCTCCAACGGAGGATACCGGCTGCATCGTCCGCCACTAAGTCGAGGTGGAGAGCGCCATGCATCATAGACGCCACGACAGTTTCAAGAAGCGGCTTTCCCGAGGCATTGGATTTTTAACGGGGACGCCGATTCCGGCTGCTCGTAATGGTTTTACCAGCACGGAGCAAGATGTTAAAGACATACGGTAAGGGAATTTTAATGGTTGTATACACCAAGAGTCCCAGACTTAAATTAGTTATGTTAACTGATTTAAGGATCATTTGAGATTTCGTGCTCTTAACGAGAAGAATGCCCAAATTGTCTCGGAGCGCAAGATTGCAAGGCCCAACTTGAGGCTGCACTTGGCCGCAGGAGGAGACGGAAAGACCCTCCGGTAACACATTTGTATGAATTAATATAAGCATTGTGCGCATGCGCTAAGTCTAAAATGACATTGCAGCCGCCAACAAGATCCTAACAGAAGACTTCGCCAAATAAAGGCCGGCGAGAATGTACAAAGGTTCAGCAGAAAGGAACAAGCGCAAGATGCCCACGCCAAGCTCGGAGAAGAGCTGAAAGGCGAAAGGCCGAGCTGTCCGGCTCATTAAGGAGAATCAACGGCTTTGCGCGCATAATAGTAGGCTTGAGCAACTCTAAGGAAGAAGAGTTCGCGAGGAAGCGATTTGACATAATATGTCTTTGTAGGTATACTCACGGGTCGCCCACAGAGGAGATGCCCGATCAATGGATGATCCACTTCCGATTGTTGCAGCTGCTCGAACGAGTTCGGCAGTAATGAGTGGCGCCAGAAGTTTATGGCCATCCTCGCCCGCCGAGGGCCTTGGGGAGCTTGCAGAGAAGCTGCAGGAATGCGCAAGCCCGCTTAGGAAGATTTCGCTTGTCACAAGGTGCCGGAGGCTTGGGCCATGGTGAAGACGCTGCAAAGAAGGCGGATCCCAACCATATGGCCGGTTGGACCGGTGGGCCCGACGGAAGGATATCCCTGTGAGTTTAGTGTACATCCGTAGAACGGCTGCTAAGTATTCCCAACGGATCAGAAACTAGACACCTGTTAGACGGGATTGAGGAGGAATACAATCAATAGATTTGACAATGTATGTTATCCTTAAAATTGACATGTGAAATGCCTTCTAGCGGATTGTAGATCGCTTGTCTTTGCCGACCTTTTCGCCGACTGGACCCTAGAGTCCGGAGTGTTCCAATACCTTTTTCGTAAAAAATAACCGTGGTATGCATGGAGACCAGGCAGGGGTCATTAGTGCTTTATCGCAAAGTGCCCAACTAGTTATGTTATATTACATGGTTAGTAAGAAACATCTTCCGTGGAGAATAGTTCCGTAGGGTTCTTTCGCTGGGGAGGCATGCCCTAAAGTGATGGCCAGACCGCCAAGGGAGCAGAAAACTTGGGGGGGGAAAATAGGTAAAAGTCATCTTTTAAGTCACCAATCAATATTCCGTTAAGAATGCTAGCTTCACCCCCGAGGTACACATCCGCCGACGCGGCAAGAATAATCGCAGAGGTGCTCCTTTACCGAGCCGAACAATCGGAACGAGGGTAAGCAGAGCCAGCAACCCAGCTTGGCCAAACTTAAGTCATATCGATGCATATAATGGCGAGTAAAAGGTACATGTGGAAGCTTGACATGTTTGGGTAGAAAACTCAGATATTTTAAGCTTCTAAAAGAAGCCCCTGTGAATAACGAGGGATGGCACATCGTGGATGCAAAGAATGCGAAAATAGGCCCCGGGCTTGTAAGGTAAAAGGTAAAAAGAGAAACAAAAGACAGCCAAATATAAAATGTTGGACGGGAAAGGTGACGAACTCTAGTCCGCGCTAGGCATAGAATCGCCGGAGTCGGCCTGCCTCCATGGGTTCGCTCGAAGTCGGTTGTCCGACGATTTCGAGACGGTATGCTCCCACAAGATTGATCAATAATGAAGGGGCCTTCCCATCCGGGCTTGAGCTTGTCCTTTTCTTGTCCGCAAAGCGAGAACTAGTTCGCCAATGTTGTAAGTTTTGGCCCGCATTTCTCGCTTTGATATCTTCGCCCGCCCGATAGAATGCGGAATGAGCCTTGACGCCGCTTTTCCTCCAATGTGTCCAAGCTGTCCCGCCGATCCAGCTCGCTTCCCTTTCTCATACATGCGCACTCGAGGTGAGTCATGAATAATGTCACAGGCAAGACTCGTCATACCTGACACCATAAAAATGGTGTGAATCCGTAGTACGGTTAGGCGTGTCCGCAGCCCCAGTACGGAGTCGAGCTCCTCACCCATTGGGTGTCTGATAGTGAGTGACCTCACCGGTCCGGGTTTAATGCCCCATTATTAGACCGCTTGTTTTCCACTTGACTGCTTGTTTGAGGGTGATAGACCGACGATAGTCGAGCTTAATGCCCATATTTTTGCACCATGACTTGACCTCATCGGCCGTGAAGTTCGTGCTGCTTGTCTGATGATGCTGGGGACTCAGAGTGTACCACCCCTCGATATGAAGTCTATCACTGGTCCGACTTGCTTTGACCGGTTTGGCCTCTATCCATTTCTTGTGGGTTCCCTTTAAGGGTTCCCTTTAAGGGGTCCGACCATGTCAAGCCCCTGCATCCGAACGGCTGTAATGGGTATGGTTTTGAGGGCGGTAGGTGGCATATGGCTCGATTAGCAAAGAGCTAACAACCAACGATCGCTGACCAAGTCCGCATCCGCCTGAGGCCGGCCAATAAAACCAGCGGAATGCCTTTCCTACTAGGGCCTGGCTGTCATGGTGTCCACCTAGTCCGCATGGATTTCAGCCAGAGGTTTCGCCTTCTTCTTGGAGATGCACCTTGAAGGACTCGAGTACTTTTCTTATAGAGTTCTCCTCATGGACCTTGTAGGCCTTCGATCCGGACTATGCAAGGGCCTCATTTTGGTTCGGAAGTTCCCGCCAAGTAAGTAGGCTAGAAAGGTTCTGCCCACCGCGCATTACGCCATTATAACGCGGAGGGTGTTATGTCATTCCAATCACCGTTGGTGCGGTTTTCCCGTTTATCGCTACGTTCTCTTCCCATAGTACGGATGGCTTAAAGAGCCGCCTGATGATGTTGGGAGGGACAGATCACGTCTCTGCCGTGCTGTGATGTCGGCCGCTGGTTATTATCTCTGCTATGTGATGGAATTCAAGTCCTCAAACCGAGGACATTTTCGGACAGCATTGCGATATGCTGCCATTTTGATCCTTCGCCAAAGTCTCCATTTATTCGGATATTGCAAGGTTTGAATCCCCACGCACCTCTAGGCGTTGAATGCCCATGGAGACCGCCATCCGGAGACCATGTAATAGGGCCTCGATTCGCCGCATTGTTGGAGTCCGTACATTATTTGAAGTACATATCGATTGTATTCCGTGGGGACGCCAAGACGACGCCAAATTTCATCCGCCAACATTTTGGAACCGCGGGCATAGTCCATTGAGTATGCGCCATTTTAGGGAGTTCGGTTCACCATTCGCGATTAAATCAGCCAAAACTTGTGATTTTATGGCTCGCCGAGGTTTGTAAGTTATGTCGAATGGCAAGAGCTCAATGGCCCATTTTGCAATCCTGCCCGCTAGGCCGGTTATTTATGATGTCATTGAGTGGTACTTCAGAGGCCACCGTTATCGAACACTCTTGAAAGTAGTGCCGAGCTTCCGAGACGCCATGAACACCGTATGCTATCTTCCGATAGTGCGGTAACGGATTTGCAGGGTTAAACAGGATACGAATACACGGTTTTGAAGAGGGAATTTATGCCCTTCGCACTCGCCGACGACGAGGAAGCGCATAACTTGATGTGTTGCTGGATATAACAACATTGGTTCGCCAGAGTGGGCGCAGCCAGACCGGATTTTGCTAGTATGGCCTTTATTTCTTCGAAGTCCCAAAGGGGCATCCGCCCACTCAAGTGTTCGGCGCTTAGGAGGCGAGAAGGGCAACGCCTTCTCCTAAACGGGAGATAAACGGCTTAAAGCTGCCACGCATCCAGCTTAATTTTTGTATTTGCTTGAGGTCCTTTGAATATCCAACTATGACAGAGCCCGATTTTGGCTGGATTTGCTTCAACCTCTACCGGAAATGTGAAGCCCAGAGCTTTCCGCCGGTACGCCGAAAACACGCTTTTCCGGATTCACTTGATGTCATATGCTCTAAGGTTGTCGAATGTGAGCCTCAAGTCGCCTACTAAAGTTTCGACGTGTTTTGTTTTGACGACTACGCTGTTCACGATGCCTCGATCGCTTTTGCCGATCCGGTGGCCGATATGTTTGAACTCGGCGCATTGTTGCCTCGTGTTTTAAGTCCAGGGCATCGTGTTGAAGCAATGGTCCGTATGGAGTGATGTATGCCATTGCGCTTGATCTTCTTCCGCCATCTTGATTTGATGATAGCCGAGTATGCATCCTGAAGCACAACAGTCGTGTCTCATTGTTGCATCGATAATTTAATCGATGCGGGAGGGGAAAAGGATCTTTGGGCAAGCCTTTATTGAGGTCTTTGAAGTCCTAGAGGCGCCAGGATTTATCCTTCTTGGTACCATCACCAAATTTGCTAGCCACCGGATGTTTGATATCTCTAATGAACCGCCCAATAATTTGGCTAGCTTTCTCCCATTGCCTGTATTTTGGGCTCGAAAATCGTCAAGAGCCCGTTTGACCGGCTTAAACTTTTAGGATGTTTAGGCCTGTGTTTCGCAATCATGAGGGATTCCGGCATGTCCGAGGGATGCCAAAGTAAGATGTCCCAATTTTCCGGCGAATTTGGAAGCGCCAACTTCGGGTTCAACGTCTATGGAAGCCGCTTTTGTTGGGTCCGGGTGGACCTGAAATTTTATTATCTCGCTCCTGGTTTGAAGGAGGTGGACTGGATCTTTATCAAGTATCACATCGCCCCTGTTATCGAGAGCCCTGTGAGTTCCTTCCGCTAAGGCTTTTGATAGTGCCTCGAGGGCTAGTGCGGCGTGTTTCGGCGCTGGAGTGCTAGTCCGGATCACTAACGAGTGATTATTCCACCGGGCCTGCATTTTGAGCTTCAGTACCCGTAATGAGGTATTGCTTGAAAATTGTGAATGCCTTCCCCATTATGGCGGATAGCCGCTTAAAGCCACCCGAAGGTGACTTCTTCGGATCTGAATTGTCCGGAGAGCCAACACCACATCGAGTGTGATTTTCCGTAGCGCTCCTGGCTAGGGATTATCCTCCAAGGTTGTGCGCTTCCAATACGGGTCCAATCGATTTCCATTTTCCGCAGAGTTTCCAGAATGAGGTTTAGTCCGCCGCCATCCCATGAGGACTTTTGTCACCAATGGCCCACTTGGGATAAGTACCAAGCGCGGCCGGGCTCGTAGTTCGAGATGTGGCTCGCCGGCTGAAGGTAATAGCTGGTCACCCATGGATTTGTTGTTGCTACTTGGTAGACTTCGCGAAGTTCATGGATTGTTCTGTGATATTATTTGATGCTAAATCAATTTCTAAAGGACGCTGCTCATCAGCCTGTGATTACCGTTAGTCGATGAGGCTCCAACTTGATACGTAAATTCCAAGCAAATACAAAATAGGGTAAAAGGCCATTCGGCCGGAGTACAACAAATGGTTTCTAGTGGTTGATGGCGAAGCGGTTTGTGGATCATCGGTCTATGGGACCCATTTCCCGTGAACAACCGCAGGTTAACTCCTATCTTCGCGGGCTGCTATCTCCATTGCTTAGGTTCCGGGTCATCGCATCGCCCTTCCGCAAGAAAATCTCCAAGACAATAGCTGTGACAAGCCTGAGTACTTTGAATGTACTCGCAAACATTATGAACACGTATAACATAACAATGGTGTGCTGAAAAATATGTATGCCCGTGACGTACCACAAAGATAAATATAACTCCGATGCGCAAGCAGTTATTTATAAAATGCAATAACATAGTAGTATTAAAATTTATGAAATAAATAACAAGAATGTTACAATGGCCCGAGCCACCACATAAAGGGCTTTAAAAGAAATGCTATAAGGGCCCGAGCGACACCACATAAAGGGCTTTAAAAGAAATGCACAATGGCATGTATGAGCACACCACATAAAGGGCTTTAAAAGAAATGTATAATGAAGGCCCGAGCGACACCACATAAAGGGCTTTAAAAGAAATGCATAAGGGCCCGATACACCACATAAAGGGCTTTAAAATGAATAATCATAGTGAATATCCCGAGGTAGAACCATCCGAGATACTCACTAATAACAATAATATCCGGTTAGTCAACAATAATAATAATCATAAATCATTAGTCACAAGTCACACCATGTTGTTCCAGCTGTTAACAGCCCACCTCCAAAGACCGACACTAAGACCGACACTTGACCTCCCTGATCAGAATCCTTAACCATGGACACGCTATTCAATAGGTTTTAATCTCAGGAGGGTGTACTTTACCCACAGTAACGGATTCCTTTAGTCCATCGACTAATTCCGCACGGTCTTTAAATGAAAACACACCGACTTGCACACACCACCTTAACTCACTGTGGTTCTCGAATCACCCATGACACTTGTCAAGCAAACTCTAA
Organism: Aegilops speltoides; assembly: GCA_021437245.1. Lineage (NCBI taxonomy): Eukaryota > Viridiplantae > Streptophyta > Magnoliopsida > Poales > Poaceae > Aegilops > Aegilops speltoides. Next base: position 1,010 of record JAHHZJ010004847.1, on the reverse strand, counting down.
GGGGAGGCTACAACCTCGAGTAGATGGGATCAAATTTATATCGCTGATTAAGGGGTGGCTCTCCTCGGTCCCAACCGAAACACCCATGCCCCTGCATCGATGGATCGCTTTAATCCATGGCCATGGTACCTATTCCCCCCCTGACGGTGTGTGCTAGAAAGGTTGACAATTATCGAACTGCACACCCGTGGTGGACAAGTGGTAGCACTAAACAAGTGTGGGGTTATCGAACAAGACTCGATCTACTCGACTCAGAGGTTTATAGTTTCCATGAATGTATAACAAATATATTTCAACCAATACAATCAACACTCATCATATCTTATCATGCCAACCGACATACCCGCCCGACGGAGACCGGGCGAAAGCTCACGCCTACCCAAGGCGAGGCTTTCCGATTCCTCCGCATGCATGCAAGATACATGAGGATGATTACCACCACAAGTATACTCATTTCCAACAGATGGAAATCACCAATATGCATCCATGCAAATGATCATGTCACATGAAATAACAAGTCCCAAATGAGGTCGTGTTATAAACGGTCAACGAACACACCAAAAAAAATATTAGCCGGGTTCGTATGCTTGCCTTCAATGTGTGGAAGGGTAGGGTGCACTAAAAACATTTGAATGCTTTTCCTCTCTCCAAAAATCCTATTTTAGCAATATAAGTATTAAAACAAAAATAAAACAGCACCAAAAGTTGTTTTGAAAAATTTTCAAATAAATCTTAAAATAAACAAGATCAAATTTTAGAGAGGTGAGAAAAGAATCATTTTATTTGGAGTTGTATTTAAAAGATATAACCAACAAAGTTCGACAACGTTTTTAAATAATAAAACGAAAAGAAAACGCTTTAAGAAATACGCTTAAGTAGGGTTACGTAGGAGTTTACGCCTTCACTTAACACGGACCGGGGGGTCATCGACGGGCCCGCCTCGCCCATCGGTCGGGTTTGACCGCTCCTCCCTCCCTTTTCCCCCGGGAGCAGGCGGGGGCTCGGCCGAA
>JAHHZJ010004842.1:0-26781 GCA_021437245.1 Aegilops speltoides | reverse complement strand
GAAAGGTACAAGGATGCAAGTTTATCCTTCAGACACATGACAAGGTGCATTTAATGCGCCTGCTTAGGTGTCCTTGTGTAGGATCGAAGTATGTCTAGAGGGGGGTGATTAGACTACTTGACAATTTAAAAGTTTAGCCTTTTGATTAAGACAAGTTTTTGGCAAGTTCACAATGATGTTCAAGTCAAGTATCACCCTACACATGCAATTCTAGAGTAATGGCAGCGAAAGTAAATTGCACATGTAGTAAATAGAGGTGGAGAAGAGCAAACGCAATTTGGAGACACGGAGATTTTTCTCGTGGTTCCGAGTAGGTGGTGCTATCGCCAATCCACGCTGATGGAGACTTCAACCCACCTGAGGGTAACGGCCAGTAGAGTCCACGGAGGGCTCCACCCACTAAGGGTCCACGAAGAAGCAACCTTGTCTATGCCATCATGGCCTACGCCCACGGAGGACTAGCCTTACTCGGTAGATCTTCACAGGTAGGCGATCTCCTTGCTCCTTACAAACTTCTTGGTTCAACTCCACATCTTGACGGAGGCTCCCAAGCGACACCTAACCAATCTAGGAGGCACCACCTCCAAAAGGTAATAGATGGTGTTGGTGATGATGAACTCCTTGCTCTTGTGCTTCAAATGATAATCTCCCCAACACTCAACTCTCCTCACCGATTTGGCTGTGTTGGAAGAAAGGATTGAGTGGAAAGCAACTTGGGAAGGCTAGAAATCAAGTTTCATATGGTGGGAGTGGAGCAACTTGATCTCAACACAAGGGTAGGTAGTTTTCTCGTAAATGGGTAGGGAGTGGTAGTTCTTTCTGATGGCTCTCTCCACGAATGAAGAGGAGAGTACATATAGCTCACAAAATCCAACGCTACACACATTTGACCAATCTCTATTTAATCGTTGACACCGGTGAGACCGAAACAAATCTTAGAATTGATTTTCTGGACTGAAATACAATCTCATAGTCCGATTCTTCCAAAGACTAGGGTTTGCCATTCTCGGTGGGACGATTTTATCATCTCGGTGACACCGATTTGATACGTATGTATGTTGGCAACACTAGTTTCGGTAAGACCGAGTTTGGAATCGAAAATCCAAATTTCTAGGGTTTGGCTATATATAGCTGAGGTGGTTCTATCCTTGTGACTGAAGTTTATGGAATCGGGGACCGAGATTACTTATGAGTATATGTTGGAATGAAAGATTGCTGATAGTTTGAGAGATAAATCACTAAGCACTTTGAGCAACCAGATCATCATCATAACCTCATCCCCTTTAATAGTATTGGCTTTCCTATGGACTCAATGTGATCTTGGATCACTAAACCAAAAATAGAGTCTTGAGCTTTTGCCAATGTTTTCCTTAGCATTTTGAGGGTCCAACATCATCGCCATTGCCATACCCATATCACCGAACTTTCTCAAATATTCTCAAGAAACAATTAGTTCAATGATATATATGTTGTTATTAATTACCAAAACCAATTCGGGATTAGTTGCACTTTCGCCTCCCCTTTTTGGTAATTGATGACAACATATAGACCAAAGCTCGACAAGAGATATAATCAATGAATAATATCGTCGCTTTGAGAAGTATGATAAGCAAGAGCTTTCCTAAATTTGTGCATTATTTGAGATTTGGCGCTTGAATGCAAATGCACAATTCGATTAGGGATCATGGGTCACTCTTCCATGTCACATATCTTGGTGGAGCGCACAAAATGATAAGAATGTATGCAACCCAATCACCAAGACATGAGTAAATGATCATACAAGATATGAATAGAATATGATAAGCATTAAGCACACATTAAGGCATAGTATGATCAAACACTCATCAAAGTAGAGCAAACGAGTATCAAACACACGAAATGTCTCGAAAACTCAAAAGTATCTCAAGGAAAACCGCAAACGAAAGAGCAAAACGAGCACTCTCTCTCGAAGTCCTATGATCTATACACTTTTCCCCTTTGGCAACAAGTTACCAAAAGTTTGAAAGGTATAGAGCTAATCGTCACTAGGGACTCTGGCGGCTCCCGTCTGGTCGATGGAGGGAGATAGCTGATCTCGCAAAGGCTTCGCAAGTCTGTGGAGCTGGAGGAGTGGACATCGAGCGAACTGAACCGATGGAGCTGTGGAGGTGCGGCAGAGCTCCTCGGTCTGCATCGAATAGCAAATGATCCGGCTTTGGGGACCGGAGCAGCTGCTCATAGTCATCCTCGACAAGGTCATCCTGCATCTCCTTCATGAGCTCGCTTCTCCTCTTGGCTTCTCGAATCCGCCTCAAGCTTGTTGACGTGACTCGACTTCACCACCTTGACATCCGAGCATGGAACTTGTCTTCAACTATCCTCTCAAGACTCTCCGAGACTGCACTATGCTGGCCAAGCGAGTTCAATCCTCCGGTAGCTTCAAGAAGCTGTTCTCCAACGCCTTTGGTTTTATATCCTCGCTTCTTCTCAGCTTTAGCTTGTTTGGCGCTCGACTTAGCTTGTCCTTCAACAGATGTGGGATCATCCTCACCATCACAACTTCATTATCCTCATGTTCAGCTGCAGGCAAGTGGGGTCTATCCAACAAGTAGGTGTCCGCAAACTTGGCATTGATGAGCATCTCAATGTGCGAGCAAACCCACATGACCTTTTCTCGTCTGTCAGCTCCTCTTGATAGTCCCAACTATCGTGTCCATCACCTTGAAAGGTGCCTTCGATCTAGAATATGCAGCATGTTGATAGAGTAGCCTCTTATCATGCGATGGTCTCCGACTTGGGCATCAAAGTATGCCTTAATAGTGTTAGTGGTTGGGAGACCGCTCAAGATGATACACGATCCAAGCTTCCATAGCTCTACATCCTTGGTCGGTACCTCATTGTACATGTTTCATTGACTCATGGTTTTTCTTGGGATTCCATAGACATCTACATCATCATCTCTTGATACGGAGCATTCAAGAGTGCAGCCCACTCTTCAACTCGTTGAAGAGAATCTTCGCCTTCACCATCCATACACTCGCCTATCCGATAGAAGTGCGTCAGGCATAGAATTGCATGATCATCTCATCATTCCATGTCAGCCGACCAACAATCGAACTCCACATGAAAGAAGCTCTCATGCACATTGGGAAGTAGTCTCGGTTTTCACCCAATGTATTTCCAAATAAATATCTAGTGTCAAGAATAATGGGCTTCTTGTCCATAAGCACGCCTCATAGAAATCTTGTTGCTCTCGGTGTGGAACCTGGGTCAACAGAGTTCTTCCCGTGGCATATGGATCAGCTTTCCATAGCCCGAGACCTGGTTACTGCCTTGGCGGATCAGAAATATCTCTTCGATGACTAGGGTCGTCGCCTCATGAGGCGGGATTCATGGAGGTTACTTCCATCATCTTCGAAGAAGATCCCCAAAGAAGAACTCTCACGAGAAGGGCTACGATCCGAACTACAAGACATACGCTCCTCGTTATTGTTCTCAAATGAAGCAAGGTATATTTACTATAAAGTACTTTTGTTTACTTTATACCTCGGTGGAGGGCTGGTCCCTCAAGGCATTGTGCGGTTAGGATGCACTCCGGTAGGGCCCCCTAAAAGTTTCCCTCGCTTGAAAACCATTGTTTTAGGTCTTCAGAGGCAACCTCCTTCCTTCCTTGGGAGAAGGAATTTAGATTCTTCTCCGTTATCCTCCTTCGTGGAGGCACTAATTCTCGGCTTGGATGAATAATGAGTGAGGTTTGCTTTCGATTCTTTGTTCCTCCTTTATCTTCCCCTGATGGCGCTCATATATGCAAGCTCGAGCATCCTAGCTAGTAACGGATCCAAAGTGAGCCTTCGGAAGGGGGCCGTAACACCTAATCATCTTCGCTTTTTTTATCCAAATTCCGACCAATTTTCCGTAATAATGTTGTGATATAAAGAGGCGACGTGTTCGGACCGCTGGATTACTACTTGGGTCCGGACGATTGCGCTCAGACCAGATCCTCGGTGGTGTCCGGACACTTTATTAGTGATCCAAGAACAATCCATACGCTCTTCGACGTATCAAGAATTGCTAAATAGTTCGTGGTCCTTCCAGTTGAACTCCCATGACACGAGATCACGTTGGCATGGCAGACCCGATGAACTAGCATGACTCGACACTTGACAAGGCTAACATCCCTTGAAGAGATCTCGGCCGCTGCTCAGAATGTCAAGACATCATTAGTGCCCCTCGGGCCCAGCCTTTGTCGAATCCACGAGCCAATTATGGCGGAGAGGGTCTGACGAAAGCGAGGGCAGCTACCCACTTTAGCGCTTTGGAGTGGTGATAAACCACCCTGCCATAACTTGATGTCTCGAAGGAACCTTTGGCCATGGACATCGGAGCTTTTTTTATTATGGCGCCCACCATGGTCGCCTCACCATCTTTCAAGAACTTGAGCTGTCAAGTGTAGGGTGATGGGCAGCAGGCTTCACACACAACGATGAATGATGAGATGTGAAGGATGGAACCCGAGCCAGTCATGGAAATCGAGCCCGTAGTAGGAACATAAGCCTCTAACAAAGGGATCAAGACTAAAGCTCGTGCTTCGGAGGAAGTGGAATAACACGACACTCGTTAGGTTCATGAGTGGGGATGACTCCCTTGAGCAGTAGCCTCGTGAGATTTCAAGCGGATGACATTGGCCTTCAACTTCTTGATGTCCTCTCTTCAGGACAGAGGCCATCCACCGCCTTGAATGTTGGATCCGGACATGATTGATGGTCCGGCCACCCAGCCTTGGGTGTCAAATTCAAGGTGGGAAGGAAGGATCAAGACTTAAGTTAAAGGGCAGGTGCCTTGGCCTTTATAAAGAGGGTGAATATCAGCTGCCCTTGCATGACCGCTGGAACTTGCCTAAAATCGAGGAGTCATACCAGTGTATTGATTAGGTTACCCACACTAGTATTGATGAGAATCTGAAAAGAGGGACATGATCTCCGCTCGACAAGACGTGCTAATAAAACTGGCCGCAACACGCAAAGGCAGTCTGGAAAAAACGTTTGTCATGACTGCACTAATTGCGTAATGTCACGTTATGAAAAGTGTCAAGAGATTAGATTTGTGGTAATATTATTCTCTCACGTGGTATGTGGAATTTGTTTTGCGAGCCGACACTATCCTTGTGTTCAAAATCTTCTATGGAGTATTCGGAGGAAGAACCCGCCTTTGCAATGTCAAGACAATCTACGCACTGCACTCATCGCCACGGGCCTGTTCAGATTCTATCGAGGAGTCTCGGATTAGGGGTCCCTGACAGCCGACTATATCCTTTGGCCGACTGTTGGACTATGAAGACACAAGATTGAAGACTGCGTCCGTGTCCGGATGGGACTCTCCTTGGCATGGAAGGCAGGCCATACATGATATGTAGATCTCTCCTTGTAATCGACTCAGATAACTCCAGCCCCTCCTGTCTATATAAACCGAGGGTTTAGTCCGTAGAGGACAACAACAATCATACCATAGGCTAGCTTTAGGTTTAGCCTTCACGATCTCGTGGTAGATCAACTCTTGTAATACTATATCATCAAGATCAACTGCGGAAGTAGGTATTACCTCCATCGAGAGGGCTCAACTCCGGGTAAACATCGTCCTCGCCTGCTACCATCCGCTTAGACGATAGTTCGAGACCCTTTACCCAAGATCCGCCGGTTTGACAATCGGTTGTGCTGACCTAAATTTAAATTGTGCCTAATCCATGACGATTTCTATGACGGAAAAAATAATGTCCATGTAGGCAGCCATGTCATACCTGGTGGATCAAAAATACTACATGGTGTTTGTCTCCGCGCTTTGTTCCAGCAAGGAAGGTTGGGCTTAGTTTGGGTTCTAAGTGGGCTCTGAGGCATCCATGATGGTCAAGATTTGTCATGGATGGCATGATGTCAAATTATGAATGATATACATGGCGAGTCTAGACCACATCATGGGACACCCATGATAGTTTTTATGATGCGTGATGGACTAGACCATGTATCAACAGGTTTCTTGTAGTGCATTGCTTTGCTAGTCTTGATACCTATGGTAATGATTGCTGAAGTCCCTATCACAAATTAAATTTTTCTTTTTATTTTCATTTGTTTTTCTGAGATTTTTGCTTGAGTTTTGTTTCTCCATGGCTATGTGGTATGGGAAACTGGAAGATGAACCTCTTGTTCTGCAGAGTGGCTTCTGTCAACCTCAAATCCTTCCCTAGACCTTTCCATTTCTCATCCTAGCAAAATCCTAATATTCTTTTTGATTGGGAATATTCTTTACTATTAAAGGAACCTTAATCCCTGTGTTGTGAAATAACCTACAATTCCATCCTCCTAAAATTCAAATAATATCAATTGTTTTGGGTATATCTTCTCAGATATGGCAAAATATTCATTGACAAATGTAGGACAAAAGTATGTCTAGAGGTGATTAACTCCTGACCAATTAAAATCTATACTTTCCCAATTTTAGTCTTGCAGATTTTAGCTATTTTAGCACAAGTCACAATCTTAACACAATTCAAGCAAGTATGCAAAGAGTCTATGAGCAGCTAGTAAAGGCGCAACTTAAAGAATGTAAAGGAAGGGTTTGGAGAATTCAAACTAAATTGGAGACACAATGTTTTTGTCGTGGTTCCCGTAGGTGGTGTATGACTGTACATCCAATGTTGATGGATATTCAATCACTAAGGGTAGCCATTGAACCACTGGAGGGCTCCACCCACGTATGTGGTCCATGAATACAACCTTGTTCATCCCATCATGCATGACGCCCCACGTATACCCATTTCACGAAGCGCTAGATCTTCACAATTGAATATCTCCTCGCCTCAAACTCCTTAGTTCAACTCACAATCTCGGAGGCTCCCAAGGACACCTAATGTAATCTAGGAGAGCACTTCAAGGTAAGCAAACAATGGTGTGATGATGAACTCCTGCTCAAAGCCTCAAATGATAACTCTAACACCAACTCTCTCTGCCAGATATGATTTGTTGGAAAGAAGATTTGAGTGGAAAGCAACTTGTGGAAGGTTGAGATCAAGATTCATATGGTGGAATGGGAATATCTTAAGCCAACATGAGTAGGTGGTTCATCACAAAATGTGTATGGGAAGTAGTATGTTCATGGCTCTCTAATGAAGAGGCGGAGGGTATACAGCCCACAAAACTAAATCACACACAATTTAAATGAATCTCGGTGAGACTAATTGAGAAACTCATCACCCCAATTTATAGCAAAACCGAAAGCACTGGTGAGATTTTATGACCTATGCAATCGGTAACTATGTTGGGGAACGCTGCAGAAAATTAAAAATTTTCCTACGGTTTCACCAAGATCCATCTATGAGTTCATCTACAACAACGGGAGAGAGTTTGCATCTACATACCACTTGTAGATCGCAAGTGAAGCTTGCAAGGTGATGATGGAGTCACTCGACGTGATTCAGATCACCGATGTCCAAGTGCCGAACGGACAGCACTCTCCGCTCAACACACGAGACGGAATGAGACGCTCTCCTTCTTGATCCAGCAAGGGGAAGGAGAGGTTGAGGAAGATCCAGCAAAGACGACGCGTGGGTGGTGGAGAAGCAGATCTCGGCAGGCTTCGCCAAGCCCACGGAGGAGGAGATGTGGTGGAGGAGCGCCTGGCAATGGGGTGCAGCAGCCTCCCTCCTCCTTTATAGGGACCTGGAGGCCCCCTGGAGATGGACTCCCAGAGGGGCGCAAGGGGGGAGGAGTGCCTCTGGCATGTGGGCGCCTCACCCTAGGGTTTCAACCTAGGCAGTGGGGTGGGCGGGGCGCACCACCACTGTGGCCTCCCCACTTCAGCCCATGGGCCTCCGGATGGGGTGGCTCATCTGTGGACCCTGGACCCTTTCCGGTGGTCCCAGACATTACCGAGACCTCAAACTTTCCCGATGGCCAAAACCACTATATATTATTCTTACCTCCCGACCATTTCCGAACTCCTCGTGACGTCCGGGATCTCATCCGGACTCAACAACATTGTGGTCACATACTATCTTCCTACAACCCTAGCGCCACCGAACCTTATGTGTAGACTTCGGGTTGAGACACGCAGACATGACCGAGACGATTTCGGCAATAACCAACAGCGGATCTCGATACCCATGTTGGCTCCTACATGCTCCTCGATGATTTCACGGTTGAACCACGATGTCGAGGATCTGACAAACCTATAAATTTTTCAATCGGCACTATTTGCCCGAGACTCGATCGCTTGTATCCCAATACCTTGTTCACCTCACACGCAAGTCACTTTACTGCATCGTAATGCATGATCCCGTACAACACCTTGGTCACCTTGAGCTCATTATGATGATGCATTACCGAAAGGGCCCAGAGATACCTCTCCGCCACGGAGTGACAAACCCACGATCCGTCAACCCAATGATACTTTCTTTGATTCCTTCACGGACTCGGTACCTTCGCATTTCCACCAAAGTATCCCAAATCTCTTTTGCATTCAAGGCACGGCTGATCTTGTTGAACTCCCTGGGACACAAAGCATTGAAGAGAATGTCCAAGCTTGAGCATTGTTCTATAACATCCGTAATTCATCCGTCAGGCTTCGATCCGAACTTTTCCTTCCTCAAGAACTCACCTTGCAAACCAACACAAATAATGCCCCATGCGGGGTTATGTCCAAGAATATGCATTTTCATTTTATGCTTCCAACTAGCAAAATTTGAACCATCAAAGTAAGGACCTCACGAAAATTACCCTCACTAGACGCCATACTCTCCTAGGGTTGTGAAACCAAGCTTATGGAGTCCAATGCAATGGAAACCAATCCAATGGAGACCAAAGCTCGATACCACTTGTAGGATCGAAAGTATGTCTAGAGGGGGTGATTAGACCTGACAATTTAAAAGTTTAGCCTTTTGATTAAGACAAGTTTTTGGCAAGTTCACAATGATGTTCAAGTCAAGTATCACCCTACACATGCAATTCTAGAGTAATGGCAGCTGAAAGTAAAATGCATGTAGTAAATAGAGGTGGAGAAGAGCAAATTTGAGACACGGAGATTTTCTCTGGGTTCCGATAGGGAAGCATCACAATCCACGTTGATGGAGATTTCAACCCACTGAGGTAACGGCCGCGAGAGTCCACGGAGGGCTCCACCCACGAAGGGTCCATAAGAAGCAACCTTGTCTATGCCATCATGGCCTACGCCCACGGAGGACTAGCCTTACCGGGGTAGATCTTCACGAAGTAGGCGGTCTCCTTGCCTTTACAAACTTCTTGGTTCAACTCCACATCTCGACGGAGGCCCCAAGCGACGCCAACCATCTAGGAGGCACCACCCTCCAAAAGGTAATAATGAGTTGGTGATGATGAACCCTTGCTCTTGTGTTTCAAATGATAATCTCCCCAACACCAACTCTCCTCACTGATTGGCTGTGGTGGAAGAAAGGATTGAGTGAAAGCAACTTGGGAAGGCTAGAAATCAAGTTTCATATGGTGGGAGTGGAGCAACTTGATCTCAACACAAGGGTAGGTAGTTTTCTCAGAAATGTAAGGTAGGAGTGGTAGTTCTTCTCGATGGCTCTCTCCACGAATGAAGAGGAGGTGGAGGGGTTTATAGCCTCCACACAAAATCCAATCATACACACATTTATCAATCTTTGGTCGACTGATGACAACTCTCGGAGACCGAAAGTTCAAATCTTGTGAACGTTGGATTTTCGGTGGGACCGAAAATACAATCTCGGTTAGTCCGATTCTTCCAAAGACTAGGGTTTGCCATTCTCGGGACCGACTTTATCATCTCGGTGACACCGATTTGAGTCTGTAGGTTAAGGCATAAGTTATAACACTAGTTTCGGTAAGACCGAGTTTGGAATCGGAAAATCCGAAATTTCTAGGGTTTGGGTATATGGTCGAGGTGGTTCATCTCGTGTGACTGAGTTTATGGAATCGTGGACTGAGATTACTTATGAGTATATGTTGGAATGAAAGATTTGATAGTTTGAGAGATAAATCACTAAGCACTTTGAGCAACCCGATCATCATCATAACCTCATCCCTTTTAATAGTATTAGCTTTCTATGGACTCAATGTGATCTTGGATCACTAAACCAAAAATAAGTCTTGCTTTTGCCATGTTTTCTTAGCATTTTGAGGGGTCCACATCATCAGTCATTGCCATACCCATATCACCGAATTAAATATTCTCAAGAAAAAACAATTAGTTCAATGATATATATGTTGTTATTAATTACCAAAACCACCCGGGATTAGTTGCACTTTCACCTTGCTTTATCAGACGGAGAGGTTCATTCCATCCGTCAGCCGCTTCCTTCTCTAAACATGCCTTGGCTAGCAGTCAGGTGGAAAGACAGGAAGGCGGGCAACTAAGGGCCTGCTGTGGTGGGGTTCACTAAGATCTGCATGCCGGCCCAGGTGTGCCTGCTTGGTTGGGTTGGCAGCTATGTGAATGGTAGTGGAGACACGGTATGGCCTCAGAGATGTCCGGCAAGGGCCTTGTAGGGGCTCCTGGCAATGGCCTTTGCCATGGGCCTTTGTCGTCCCCAAAGAAGGCGCTTGCCGGGGTCTTGGTCTTCTTGGCTGGGATCCCACCATGATCACGCTTTCTAGTGTACATCATCTTGAATGTTTCTTCACAAGATCAGACACTGCATGAGGTGTCTCTGTAATCCCCCATGGTGGGGCAGTGGACTCAATGGTGACTTGTCTGTGAGGGTGTGGGGCGAGTTGTCGCAGCAAGAGTCTTGCTGGGCCATGGGCCGTTCTGCAAGGATCTTGCCGGGGAACCCGCTATTCCCTTTGCTCTTCGTGGTCTTGGCCTTGGCGTTGTTCCTCTTGCTGGGCTCGGTCTTACCTAGCTCACCTCCCTTACCTTGCTTTGGTGTGGCGCGCTGGACTCGACTGCCGATGTTTTATAGGGTACAAAAAGGTGTACCTCTTTTCAGACATCGATAGCATCCTGCCTTTGCGCCTGCTTTTGCAAGAAGAAAAATTTCGCCTCTACCTCAGACAAAAAGATAAGCAAGACAATGACAACCCTACTGTGTACAATATAAATGCCAATCAATTTCCAAGCTTGACAAAAAATTCAAGCATGACCTTCATGGAGAAGGGATAAACAAGAAATATGCGGTGTACTACAATTTCAAGCAGGACACTATATGTAACTGACTGGCACCAGCACACAAATTGCGATCACCGTGATGTGCACCTCCCCATCTTGGGTTTCCATGACAAATTATGAAACTATCTCATGAATAGCTTGTACTGTCCATTACTGATCAAGATGATCAAATGACATACCTTTTTACAAGTGCAAAAGTGTCTGGGCATGTGGTCGCCTTAATTTAGAAGACATCTTCGGTCGAGCTCAGCTTGCTCGGGGTTATGTTTCTAGCTGCAAGTCCATCTGAAGTTAGTTCCTACCAACGTATCAACCGTTAGATCATATGTCAAAAGATTCTTCCAAATTGCTGAAGCCAATGGAAATATTCATGATTATAGTCTGTACCATCTATGCGGTGACAACGAATCATAATAAGTATCACCCGCTATTTCTCGAAGGACAAGTTCGCCTATATGCGGTCATCGAGTCCGATAGAAGCGAGCTGCAAATTTTAATCAAGATATCCGTATGGGCAAACTTGGAACTGAATTTTAGCAGAAGAAAAGGGAGAGGAGCACTCACCTGCTAGGTTCCATGGCTATCAAATCAGCAACATTGCAAGCCAAGATATGCACTCATTGTGCTGAAAATCTGCAGAACAGATCGTGAAACATCAAATATACACTGCATACAAAACAAGACCAAGATCAATAAATATGTAAAATTGAGCCACCAAATCTGATTCAAACACAAAAGAACAAGGAGAGTTTATGCTATCCAGCCTGTCCACGCCAGCACCACCCCTCCCTCGGATTTGAGGGTAGAAGCATAGGATAGTGGGATACCACAAGTAGCACCAGCCCACCACATCGATGACCCACAGCCATCACCAACAGAAGCACTCACGTGAGGCACACGGGGCGAACAATGGAGGAGAATCCATGAGAGAGGCCGCAACCTATGTTGAACGGAAGGCGGCGACGCGGATCGAGGATGAAGGAGGCTAGGCTAGTGATGTGCTCGCAGGGCGGCGATCTCGCATGGTCGTACTCGGTGGCGGCGAATGACTTGTCATGAGGTCCGCAAAGGCAGCAGCGGCTCCTCTTGTACCTCAGCGGCGAACGGCACCACGATGAGGTCTAGTTGAGGCTCCTCTCGGATGTTGGCGACAATCACGTACCTCAGCGGTGGGCGAATGGTACAAAAACACATGTGTAGACTGAATGGAGTTCGGCGGCAAGATTATTTGGCAGCCAGATCTCCTCAGCATACCTGGTATTGAAACCGCCGCGGTGGCGTATCTCCTCCCCTCGGCGGCGGCAACGTCTCCCGGAGTTCTGCAGGTGTGGTTCCATACTTTGGCGGTAGGGTTCAAACCGCCCTGTCCTGGAGACGCGGCGGCGGCATCTCCCCTGACGGTGGCGGCGGCGTCTCCCCACGTGGCGGCGGCTTCTCCTCGACGGCGGCAGCGACATCTCCTGGAGTTCGATTGGCAGCGGCGATCTCGTACATCAACGGCAGGGTTCAAACCGCCCTGTCCTGGAGATGCGGTGCGCGTCTCCCTCGACGGCGGCGGCAATAAACAACTTTGTATGTGGGCGGCGGCAACGAAGCGTCGGCGGCAAGGGACGGAAGAGTCAGTGGCAGGGATTGGAGATCGCAGCAACGAAGGAGGGACTCTGATTCCTAGATGGAATCGGAGATGTGGTTTTTGCGTGATGGTGGTTTTGTGTGTTTATAATGGGGCAGGAGATTAAAACCAGCTAAATAAAACGAATGAAAATAAACCAGGATGCTATTCACCAACTCAAACATTAGGAGTAGAGATAGATTTATTAGTGGCCATGGCGCCTAGTTATTTTGCTTTCCATTTGAAGTTTACTTGTCAGGCAATTTTTTACTATTGTCTGAATAAGCATTTTTCTTATGAAATGACATATGAAAATTTGAAGCTAAAACCGGCAGGGTGGATGTTAGCGGCTGCGCTTCATTGATATTGTTTGTTAGTGATTCCATTTTATGGATTTATATATCATCAACTGCTGCGGAGTACTTGTGTTTTCCGATGTATGTTTTTTGTTACGGTGCCACTCATATGTCAACTTGATTTGGCGTCCATTTGATAACTTTTATTTGCATTAATTTTAAGCAACCTCGTGTTTATTTTTGTTTTAAACTATATACTTTGTTATTCTTTTTGTAGGCACATTAAGATTTAAGAAATTTAGGTAAAAGTAATTTATTTTGTTTTAAACCAGATACTCTTATTCTCATTTGTAGGCATGTTATGATTTAAGAATTTTGGACATTAAGTAATTTATTTTTAAGTTTGTTCTAATTCTCTTATTTCTACTATCTAATGTCTAGTGTTGTTGTAAATATGCTAGGCTTGATTTAGCAGCTACTTGGTGCTGATCATCACACACCTCTATGACATGATAATTAGCATTAGGAGGGCCGATGACAAGAACATGAATACCAATCTCAATAGTTTATATGCTCTGTTGATGTAAATTGGATCGTATTGGTTTTAAACCATGTGGCATGATATATTTTGTCAATATATGTTGTAAATTATCATTTTGAGGATTTGTAAACTTCTATGGTGTAGATACCAATGGATGGCTGCATATGGAATGATATGTCTAATATATGATACACTATGGAATACTTTGTCTTTGGCTAGAGTTGATATTATGATTTGTGTAATGCATTATGCTAAAAAATGTATCGCTTTCAAAATTGGTGCGGTAGATATGGGTGGGCTGTGAGGGAGTCCCGATTAGGGGTCCTCACACGGATTATATCCTTTGGCCGACTATTGGACTATGAAGATCGTGTCCCGTGTCCATGGGACTCTCTCCTGGCGTGAAGGCAAGCTTGGCGGATACGATATGTAGATCTCCTCCTTTGTAACCGACCAGATATCCAGCCCCTCCGTGTCTATATAAACCGGAGGTTTAGTCCCGTGGGACAACAATCATACCATAGGCTAGCTTCCGAGTTTAGCCTCTACGATCTCGTAGTAGATCAACTCTTGTAATACTCATATCATCAAGATCAATCAAGCAGAAGTAGTATTACCTCCATCGAGAGGGCCCAACTCTGCAAACATCGTGTCCCCGCCTCCTGTTACCATCCGCCTTAGATGCATAGTTAGGACCCCACTCCGAGATCCGCTATTTTGACACCGACATTGGTGCTTTAATTAAGAGTTTGACCGTGGTCGCCGCGATAAACGCCGATGGCCCTTCAATCACTTCCGGAACGATGCGATCCAAAGTAGGTTTTCTCCCGGACAGATCTTCGTATTCGGCTTTGATCGCGGGCAAATTCACTCGACCATTTGGAGTAGATCAAAAGCTACGTCAGCCATCAGGTTAGGTTTAAACATGAACTATACCGCCGACATCCGCGGAGACTTATATTCACTTGATGAGCCCATGTCGGTGCGCTTTATCAAGCATGGCATGACTTAGCTTTCACTGGTCGGACAATGTTCGGGAGATCACACTCGCGACTATCCGCCCTCAATCCGGAGTAGCAGATGTGTCACCAGGACGGTGGATGGACCTCGCCACAAAGGCTGCAAGACTCGCGGCGATAGAGCCGAATGTTGATTACACTTCCATAAGACCTGTTGCGGGACACTGGATTCGCCTCGCCACGTGCGGGGCTCAGCCGCCAAGCCTATGCCTATCGAATCCGATTGGGCACCGATTATGGAGTTCACCTCCGGATATCTTTTTTCAAGACTCGCTTTGGGCGATGTGTTAAATTCATTAAGGTCTCTCCTTCGGTAGACCTCAATAACTATGTCCGCTAGAATGAAATGCGGACGGTGAAGAAATTCGCTCACCCACCACCCACTTAGTAGCCACTATCGACAATTTAACCGACATGCTCGATTTCGTTCAAGACATCGACGGTATGGACGACGATGCATGAGACGCACGTGAACTACCTGCTGTATGCCGACAGCCACTTCATCACGATATATAAATATGGTGGATACACCCAAAGAGAACAATGACGAGGAACGGAAGGATGGCGAGGATAGCTCCTCGAAGCAACCAAAGCGACGGCAAGAGGCGCCGCTTCCAAACCCCGCCTCGCAAAAAACAAGATAATAAATAAGAAGAAAAAATAATACCCGGTTGACTCCACAGAAATGACGCACCACATGGACTCAGCTGATAGAGCAGGATGAACCAAAGAGACGGCAACAATATATATGGAGCCGCTTGTCCTAACACAGCAACGCCGGGTAACGCGCCATCAACTCGTCTCCTGAGAGGAGAATAGTCCGATTTGATATGCACACATCATCCGGAAAAGCACCTAGAACAAAAGAACCTCCATAGAAGGCTTATTGCCACCACGAGGAGTCCAAGAAGGTATAAAGTCTCAAGGTCGCAGTAATACCAACACTAGATGGAACAAAGTGCTAGACACTCAAGAAAAATACGTGGCAAATCCCACACAAAGAGCTATCAAAAGAGCAAGTTGTCCTGAATTCGATGATGAGGCCTTAGAGCTACACAACAAAAAATAAAATAGCCGACTGTCGGATCGACTCACCTCGTGGCTGGAGTAGACAAATTAACGAGGCTTACATAAGTCAAGACACGATCCAAGCAAGGACTTGCAAAAAAGCGGCATGACCCAGATCCATCTACGGATTTGTGGAAGGCGCCCAACAGATAATCAAGACCGAACACTACAACCGTTTAACGCCATGACACATCCAACATGTGGGTGCCGACACCCTTTGTTTCAACCGACGAGGTGCCGGATCACGAATTTCCGTGAGGGATTCAAACCCATGAACATAGAGGCATACGACGAACGACACCTGTGGGTCCTGGATTGAGGGCTTCATCCTCCATATCCATATGGCTCTCGCGAAGACGCATCTCCACGCCATCAAGTACTTGCCCTCAAGCTGAAAGGACCAGCTCAAGACCGCTTAAGAGCCTCCCGAAAACTCAATGGAAGTTGGGAGGAGCCTTAGGATGCTTTTAGGGCTAATTTTCAAGGGACTTATGTAACCACCGCACGCAGATCGATCTAAGTCACATAATCAATGCTTGAGAGTCAAACGAAAGCTTTGGAACAGATTCTCACTAAGAAGAACCAAATTGTCGACGTTCCCACGAAGCCTTAGCAGCTTTCAAACATAGTGTCCGGACGAATGGCTCGCCCGACACCGGCCAGAAAAACCGAGGACAATGGCAGCCCTAACAAGCCTTTATGACCCGCTATATGAAGATAGTCCCGTTCGTAGCACTAGCGACCCGGCACATATGAAGTCATGGATGGCAATGAAAACCACTACACAAAGAAAAGCAAGCTCGAAATAATGAAGACAAAATTTCAACATAATGGTAAACGCCGGATTCAGGGGCCTCGACCCATTCAATAGAAAAAGCCTTTCAAAGGCAACAGATGGACCGTCAAAGCCTAAACAAGATTCTAGACAAATTATTAGATTCACTAAGATTGATAAACCCGCAAATCACACCCACAGAGAATGTTGGGTCTTCAAGCAGGCCGTAAGCTAAAATGCCAACAAGGAGGGAGGACAGATCAGTGAGGACGAGATGAGCCTCACAAAGAAAACACCGGGGAGACGTAAAAGTTCCCACCAGAGTTCAAAATAGTGAACATGATTCACGGATTCGAGGGGCGAGCAAACACGCACCGAGACGTGACGCTACCAGAGAGCCCGGCTGCCCCCAAGTTTAACCCTTGGTCGACCTGCCGATCACTTTTGATTCATAGGATACCCGCCAATGTCCGCACGGAAGATCGCGCCTTGGTGCTCGACCCAAAATCAACGGATACCATCTCACCCGAAGTCCTCATGGACGGCAGCAAGAGTCTTAATCTCGATATATCGTGACAAATTCGCAAATGGGGATAGACCCAACGAATTAGCCAAAGCAATACTACCTTTAAAGGAGTAATACAGTCACGCCAGCCACGGGCTCTTCTGCATCAGAGGTTGCATCGTTCCTCCGGCAACTTCCTAAACGAAGAATTAACCTTCGACGTAGCTCCATTTACGCTATCTCGCACTACTCTCAAGAACCCTTCGCTTTAATGCAGTACCACATTACGCTTATCTTAAGCTCAAGATGCCGGTCCACGGACATCATCATAGCTAGTGAAAACACCGAGGCCCTTTACGCTGAAGAATGTGCGGCGGCTTTAGGAGCCAACACTAATGGCCTCTCAAACTAGTATAAACATCGGTTGTCAAGACCGCGACAGCTAAACGAGTCCTGCACCACTAGCTGTAACGGGCTTAGATAAACTCAATTGGTAAATATACCTCGTAGATGGTGCTAGGGCTTCCCGCATAAAAAACAAGTCAACGTTCGCCTGCCGACTATTTTGAATTTTAATGGTTTATTAAGAACCATTTTTCGCATCGACAAATTTCATCTAATCTCTTCTTTAACAGATGATAATCGTAACACCCTCTGATACTCAACACAACCGAGAGGGATGTCATGCTATTGGCACTTTGCCACGCGCATAATGCACGACTGAAATTAGGGTCTGAGCGCATTTCGATATATGTTGTAAAGACCAATACTCTTAGGGAGTGTTCGGTCATGAGTTTGGCTTTTATATGCATCAGCTCAATCATGCCTTTGGTCAAATGTTGGGTTTGCTCGGCTCTGCTTTGCTATCTTACGCCCGCCTATCGCTATGGTGGCACCGGAGAATCACATTGTGCCCTCGTTCATGGACGGCACCTAAGTAGAGAAAGCAAACCGATCATTATGATAAAGCACGAGACGGTCAACCACTCGATGACTCATCGAATTTTCGGGATTCCTCCGCATTAACGGCGATCGGTTTTTCTAGTCATGTACGACGCGACCGTATTCGGATAGACGCGAAGTGTACTGTGGCTATACTAGCCCCACTTTCAAACTCCTATGGTTAAGTGAAAGTGTTAAAGCAATATAGTCCGATTGTTCTACCGCGCTACCACCTCCTTAATGGACCAAGACGTTGGATCAAGTGTGAACACGCCTTATAACACCCCGCATTATATGCGTAAATAAAGCCAACGGCTGCAAACTTCGTGTTATATATATACACACACAGATAAACGACCGCACATGAGGCACAATAATACTTTCGTGCAAAAGTATAAACACAGCCTTATAATGCAAATAGCATTGTTTTACAATTGGGATACATGTCACTAGAACATCATACTCTTCGAAAGACCGATCCTCTATTAAATGAGCGCCTTCTAGGACTTCTTCAAAATAGTGCTCGGTCGATACTCGCCGATGTAATTCAACTCGTTACAATAGCGATATTCTCCATCTCCGCCAAAGATGTCTTGACACGGGCAAGAGCCATCCAAGACACCCTTCTATGCACGCCCGACCTCTTCTTCACAGCGTTGATATGCATGTATACCAAGGAATCGCTGCATTGCCAAAATAACTATTCGCCTTGGTCCCTCCGGCCAAAGATGATCCACACCTCACTCATGGCAAGCCCGGACAACCTATGGAGCTCGGCCCATTCGCCATTTGCTCATTTAATGCGATGACGACTAGAACATGAAGGCGACCATAATGAGTTTCCACTTCACATCTCTTTGATCTTTGAAGTACTCGATCGCATCAAGAAGACTCACCGCCAAATCCAAGTACACGCTCCAGAACTCCATAATTGATCCGGGGCATACTTAGGATCTCCAATTCGCCCCTCGAACAAAGGGGCTTCCACCGTGATATTCCGGCTTGACGTAGCCTCCTTCGCCGGCCAGAGAGCTGGCTTCCTGATCGCTACCATGGCTTTCCAGGTCCGCCGCTCGTTGCTTTCCTTTTCAAGACTTAACGGTCGTGCATCTTTCAACTCAACAACCATCTTGGCTATTTTCTCTTGTTTTATAATGCATGTACTGTCGCTCTTAGCTCTTCAAACCACCTTTAGGGCGGCTGCATCACCTTCCGGCTTGTTCTTTGTCGCAAGTTCGCCAAGGGTCTCCACGGCAGCTCCATCTGCAGCAACAAATTACGATACTAGCATCATGCTCATCTTAATACATGTTGATCAATGGAGAATACATACCTCGTGCCTTGTCTAGCCGCTTGTTTACAAGCACGATAAATGGGCAATCGCCAGATTGTTGCCGCTCGCCCTAAAATTCACCACTATTAGCTAACGAACCCTCAAATTACCACACGTGAAAGCGCATGATTATTACCTAGGACTATGATCCTCCGGTTGCCGCTCCACAACAACCGAGTCTCGTGGGCTACTATCTACATAGGTCACATCGTAGCGTGCGGTACCGGCAAGAAATATATATTACTTATGCATCTCAAAGCCTCTTAGCAGGCTCATAAAGGCTTCATGCAACCCACTTTTAGCGGATGAAATTTCTCAAACACCGTACCTATTAGAGTACGGCGCCTCGAGATAGCCGCTGCTCTCTAGAAGACTCATCATGCGCCCGGCTGCACCGACAATCCTGACCTTTTTTGTGGCTCTCTTAGGAGCCAAATACTCCGGACTTCGGTGGCCAAGGGTTACTGCCTTGGCGGATCAGAAATATCTCTTCGATGACTAGGGTCGTCGCCTCATGAGGCGGGATTCATGGAGGTTACTTCCATCATCTTCGAAGAAGATCCCCAAAGAAGAACTCTCACGAGAAGGGCTACGATCCGAACTACAAGACATACGCTCCTCGTTATTGTTCTCAAATGAAGCAAGGTATATTTACTATAAAGTACTTTTGTTTACTTTATACCTCGGTGGAGGGCTGGTCCCTCAAGGCATTGTGCGGTTAGGATGCACTCCGGTAGGGCCCCCTAAAAGTTTCCCTCGCTTGAAAACCATTGTTTTAGGTCTTCAGAGGCAACCTCCTTCCTTCCTTGGGAGAAGGAATTTAGATTCTTCTCCGTTATCCTCCTTCGTGGAGGCACTAATTCTCGGCTTGGATGAATAATGAGTGAGGTTTGCTTTCGATTCTTTGTTCCTCCTTTATCTTCCCCTGATGGCGCTCATATATGCAAGCTCGAGCATCCTAGCTAGTAACGGATCCAAAGTGAGCCTTCGGAAGGGGGCCGTAACACCTAATCATCTTCGCTTTTTTTATCCAAATTCCGACCAATTTTCCGTAATAATGTTGTGATATAAAGAGGCGACGTGTTCGGACCGCTGGATTACTACTTGGGTCCGGACGATTGCGCTCAGACCAGATCCTCGGTGGTGTCCGGACACTTTATTAGTGATCCAAGAACAATCCATACGCTCTTCGACGTATCAAGAATTGCTAAATAGTTCGTGGTCCTTCCAGTTGAACTCCCATGACACGAGATCACGTTGGCATGGCAGACCCGATGAACTAGCATGACTCGACACTTGACAAGGCTAACATCCCTTGAAGAGATCTCGGCCGCTGCTCAGAATGTCAAGACATCATTAGTGCCCCTCGGGCCCAGCCTTTGTCGAATCCACGAGCCAATTATGGCGGAGAGGGTCTGACGAAAGCGAGGGCAGCTACCCACTTTAGCGCTTTGGAGTGGTGATAAACCACCCTGCCATAACTTGATGTCTCGAAGGAACCTTTGGCCATGGACATCGGAGCTTTTTTTATTATGGCGCCCACCATGGTCGCCTCACCATCTTTCAAGAACTTGAGCTGTCAAGTGTAGGGTGATGGGCAGCAGGCTTCACACACAACGATGAATGATGAGATGTGAAGGATGGAACCCGAGCCAGTCATGGAAATCGAGCCCGTAGTAGGAACATAAGCCTCTAACAAAGGGATCAAGACTAAAGCTCGTGCTTCGGAGGAAGTGGAATAACACGACACTCGTTAGGTTCATGAGTGGGGATGACTCCCTTGAGCAGTAGCCTCGTGAGATTTCAAGCGGATGACATTGGCCTTCAACTTCTTGATGTCCTCTCTTCAGGACAGAGGCCATCCACCGCCTTGAATGTTGGATCCGGACATGATTGATGGTCCGGCCACCCAGCCTTGGGTGTCAAATTCAAGGTGGGAAGGAAGGATCAAGACTTAAGTTAAAGGGCAGGTGCCTTGGCCTTTATAAAGAGGGTGAATATCAGCTGCCCTTGCATGACCGCTGGAACTTGCCTAAAATCGAGGAGTCATACCAGTGTATTGATTAGGTTACCCACACTAGTATTGATGAGAATCTGAAAAGAGGGACATGATCTCCGCTCGACAAGACGTGCTAATAAAACTGGCCGCAACACGCAAAGGCAGTCTGGAAAAAACGTTTGTCATGACTGCACTAATTGCGTAATGTCACGTTATGAAAAGTGTCAAGAGATTAGATTTGTGGTAATATTATTCTCTCACGTGGTATGTGGAATTTGTTTTGCGAGCCGACACTATCCTTGTGTTCAAAATCTTCTATGGAGTATTCGGAGGAAGAACCCGCCTTTGCAATGTCAAGACAATCTACGCACTGCACTCATCGCCACGGGCCTGTTCAGATTCTATCGAGGAGTCTCGGATTAGGGGTCCCTGACAGCCGACTATATCCTTTGGCCGACTGTTGGACTATGAAGACACAAGATTGAAGACTGCGTCCGTGTCCGGATGGGACTCTCCTTGGCATGGAAGGCAGGCCATACATGATATGTAGATCTCTCCTTGTAATCGACTCAGATAACTCCAGCCCCTCCTGTCTATATAAACCGAGGGTTTAGTCCGTAGAGGACAACAACAATCATACCATAGGCTAGCTTTAGGTTTAGCCTTCACGATCTCGTGGTAGATCAACTCTTGTAATACTATATCATCAAGATCAACTGCGGAAGTAGGTATTACCTCCATCGAGAGGGCTCAACTCCGGGTAAACATCGTCCTCGCCTGCTACCATCCGCTTAGACGATAGTTCGAGACCCTTTACCCAAGATCCGCCGGTTTGACAATCGGTTGTGCTGACCTAAATTTAAATTGTGCCTAATCCATGACGATTTCTATGACGGAAAAAATAATGTCCATGTAGGCAGCCATGTCATACCTGGTGGATCAAAAATACTACATGGTGTTTGTCTCCGCGCTTTGTTCCAGCAAGGAAGGTTGGGCTTAGTTTGGGTTCTAAGTGGGCTCTGAGGCATCCATGATGGTCAAGATTTGTCATGGATGGCATGATGTCAAATTATGAATGATATACATGGCGAGTCTAGACCACATCATGGGACACCCATGATAGTTTTTATGATGCGTGATGGACTAGACCATGTATCAACAGGTTTCTTGTAGTGCATTGCTTTGCTAGTCTTGATACCTATGGTAATGATTGCTGAAGTCCCTATCACAAATTAAATTTTTCTTTTTATTTTCATTTGTTTTTCTGAGATTTTTGCTTGAGTTTTGTTTCTCCATGGCTATGTGGTATGGGAAACTGGAAGATGAACCTCTTGTTCTGCAGAGTGGCTTCTGTCAACCTCAAATCCTTCCCTAGACCTTTCCATTTCTCATCCTAGCAAAATCCTAATATTCTTTTTGATTGGGAATATTCTTTACTATTAAAGGAACCTTAATCCCTGTGTTGTGAAATAACCTACAATTCCATCCTCCTAAAATTCAAATAATATCAATTGTTTTGGGTATATCTTCTCAGATATGGCAAAATATTCATTGACAAATGTAGGACAAAAGTATGTCTAGAGGTGATTAACTCCTGACCAATTAAAATCTATACTTTCCCAATTTTAGTCTTGCAGATTTTAGCTATTTTAGCACAAGTCACAATCTTAACACAATTCAAGCAAGTATGCAAAGAGTCTATGAGCAGCTAGTAAAGGCGCAACTTAAAGAATGTAAAGGAAGGGTTTGGAGAATTCAAACTAAATTGGAGACACAATGTTTTTGTCGTGGTTCCCGTAGGTGGTGTATGACTGTACATCCAATGTTGATGGATATTCAATCACTAAGGGTAGCCATTGAACCACTGGAGGGCTCCACCCACGTATGTGGTCCATGAATACAACCTTGTTCATCCCATCATGCATGACGCCCCACGTATACCCATTTCACGAAGCGCTAGATCTTCACAATTGAATATCTCCTCGCCTCAAACTCCTTAGTTCAACTCACAATCTCGGAGGCTCCCAAGGACACCTAATGTAATCTAGGAGAGCACTTCAAGGTAAGCAAACAATGGTGTGATGATGAACTCCTGCTCAAAGCCTCAAATGATAACTCTAACACCAACTCTCTCTGCCAGATATGATTTGTTGGAAAGAAGATTTGAGTGGAAAGCAACTTGTGGAAGGTTGAGATCAAGATTCATATGGTGGAATGGGAATATCTTAAGCCAACATGAGTAGGTGGTTCATCACAAAATGTGTATGGGAAGTAGTATGTTCATGGCTCTCTAATGAAGAGGCGGAGGGTATACAGCCCACAAAACTAAATCACACACAATTTAAATGAATCTCGGTGAGACTAATTGAGAAACTCATCACCCCAATTTATAGCAAAACCGAAAGCACTGGTGAGATTTTATGACCTATGCAATCGGTAACTATGTTGGGGAACGCTGCAGAAAATTAAAAATTTTCCTACGGTTTCACCAAGATCCATCTATGAGTTCATCTACAACAACGGGAGAGAGTTTGCATCTACATACCACTTGTAGATCGCAAGTGAAGCTTGCAAGGTGATGATGGAGTCACTCGACGTGATTCAGATCACCGATGTCCAAGTGCCGAACGGACAGCACTCTCCGCTCAACACACGAGACGGAATGAGACGCTCTCCTTCTTGATCCAGCAAGGGGAAGGAGAGGTTGAGGAAGATCCAGCAAAGACGACGCGTGGGTGGTGGAGAAGCAGATCTCGGCAGGCTTCGCCAAGCCCACGGAGGAGGAGATGTGGTGGAGGAGCGCCTGGCAATGGGGTGCAGCAGCCTCCCTCCTCCTTTATAGGGACCTGGAGGCCCCCTGGAGATGGACTCCCAGAGGGGCGCAAGGGGGGAGGAGTGCCTCTGGCATGTGGGCGCCTCACCCTAGGGTTTCAACCTAGGCAGTGGGGTGGGCGGGGCGCACCACCACTGTGGCCTCCCCACTTCAGCCCATGGGCCTCCGGATGGGGTGGCTCATCTGTGGACCCTGGACCCTTTCCGGTGGTCCCAGACATTACCGAGACCTCAAACTTTCCCGATGGCCAAAACCACTATATATTATTCTTACCTCCCGACCATTTCCGAACTCCTCGTGACGTCCGGGATCTCATCCGGACTCAACAACATTGTGGTCACATACTATCTTCCTACAACCCTAGCGCCACCGAACCTTATGTGTAGACTTCGGGTTGAGACACGCAGACATGACCGAGACGACTTCGGCAATAACCAACAGCGGATCTCGATACCCATGTTGGCTCCCACATGCTCCTCGATGATTTCATCGGTTGAACCACGATGTCGAGGATCTCGATCAAACCTCGTGATACAATTCCTTTGTCAATCGGTACGTTATTTGCCCGAGACTCGATCGCCGTATCCCAATACCTTGTTCACCTCACACGCAAGTCACTTTACTGCATGCAGTAATGCATGATCCCGGTCCAACACCTTGGTCACCTTGAGCTCATTATGATGATGCATTACCGAAAGTGGGCCCAGAGATACCTCTCCGCATACGGAGTGACAAATCCCGCCTCGATCCGTGTCAACCCAATGATACTTTCGAGATACCGTAATGCACCTTTATAGTCACCCAATATTGCAGACATTTGATACACCCAAGGAACTCCTACGGTATCCGGAGTTACACGATCTCATGGTCGAAGGAAGAGATACTTGACATTGGCAAAGCCCTAGCAAACTAACTACATGATCTTTGTGCTATGCTTAGGATTGTCTTGTCCATCACATCATTCTCCTAATGATGTGATCCCGTTATCAAATACATCCAATGTCCATAGTCAGAAACCATGACTATCTGCTGATCACAACGAGCTAGTCAACTAGAGGCTCACTAGGGACATATTGTGGTCTATGTGTTCACACGGTATTACGATTTCCTGATAATACAGCTTATAGCATGAACAAAAGACAATTATCATGAACAATGAAATATAATAATACTTTTATTATTGCCTCTAGGGCATATTTCCAACAGTCTCCCACTTGCACTAGAGTCACCAATCTAGTTACATTGTGATGAATCGAACACCCATAGAGTTCTGTGTTGATCATGTTTTGCTCGCGAGAGAGGTTTAGTCAACGGATTCCGACATTCAGATCCGTGTGTACTTTGTAAATCTCTATGTCTCCATCTTGAACATTTTCATGGATGGAGTTGAAACGATGTTTGATGTGCCGGTCTTCTTGTGAAACCTCGGCTCCTTGGCAAGGGCAATTAGCTCCAGTGTTGTCACGAAGAGTTTGATCGGCCCCGACGCTTGGGTATGACTCTAGGTCGGTGATGAACTCCTTCACCCAAATCGCTTCATGCGCTGCCTCCGAGGCTGCCATGTACTCCGCTTCACACGTAGATCCCGCCACGACGCTCGCTTGCACCGCACAGCCATCGCTTCCACCATTCAACATATACACGTATCCGGTTTGTGACTTAGAGTCATCCAGATCTGAGTCGAAGCTTAGCGCCGACGAACCCTTTACGATTTAGCTCTTCGCTCCTCCATAAACGAGAAACATGTCCTTTGTCCTTTTCGTACTTCAGATATTCTTGACCGCTGTTCAGTTCCTTGTCGGATTACTTTGGTATCTTGCTACCAAACTTACGGCAAGGTTTACATCGGGTCTCGTACACAAGATGGCATACATAATAGATCCTATGGTGAAGCATAGGGATGACACTCATCTCTTCTTTATCTTTTGTCGTGGTCGGGATCGAGCCGAGCTCAATCTCACACCTTGTAACATAGGCAAGAACCCTTCTTGGACTGATCCATTTTGAACCTCTTCAAAATCTTATCAAGGTATGTGCTTTGTGAAAGAACTTATGAGGCGCCTCGATCTATCTCTATAGATCTTGATGCCTAATATATAAGCAGCTTCTCCAAGGTCCTTCATTGAAAAACACTTATTCAAGTAGGCCTTAATGCTGTCCAGAAGTTCTATATCATTTCCCATCAAGAGTATGTCATCTACATATAATATGAGAAATGCCACGAGCTCCCACTCACTTTCTTGTAAACGCAGCTTCTCCATAAGTCTCAAGATAAACCCAAACGCTTTGATCATCTCATCAAACGAATATTCCAACTCCGAGATGCTTGCACCAGTCCATAAATGGATCTCTGAGCTTGCATACTTTGTTAGCGTTTTAGGATCGATAAAACCTTCCGCTGCATCATATACGCTCTTCCTTAAGATGTCCGTTAAGGAATGCCGCTTTGACGCCCATCCGCCATATCTCATAATCATAGTATGCGCAATTGCTAACATGATTCGGACGGACTTCAGCTTCGCTACGGAGAGAATGTCTCGTCGAGTCAATCCCTTGAACTTGTCGATAACCCTTAGACAAGTCGAGCTTTATAGATGGTAACATTACCATCCCGTCTGCCTTCTTCTTAAAATCCATTTGTTTTCTATCGCCCGATCATCGGCAAGTCTCCAAAGTCCATACTTTGTTTTCATACATGGATTCTATCTCGGATTTCATGGCT
>JAHHZJ010004838.1:0-10131 GCA_021437245.1 Aegilops speltoides | reverse complement strand
ACCCTTTTTGGAACCATTTCCCACGCCGATCCCACCTCGCCCTTTGCCGTTCCTAATCCAAGTCCTGCTTCGGGCAAATATTAGCCGTAACCAGATAAATACCCAAAAGTATAAGCTCTAGTAAGGTACACATCAATAACATGTATATCAATATACCTTTGTTCACCCCATCCTTCTTATCCGCCAAATACTTGGGGCAGTTCCGCCCAAAGGACCACCGCTTGAGAAAGCACTGCTTGGTTTAGGTCCCTTTGGGTTTTTCTCCCGAGCAAAGAACTTGCTTGCTGTTCTTCTTGAAGTTCCCTTCTTCTTCCCTTTGCCTTTCTTCTTGAAACTAGTGGTCTTATTGACCATCAACACTTGATGCTCCTTCTGATTTCTACCTCCGCAGCCTTTAGCATTGTAAGAGCTCGTTAGTCTTTACTAACCCTTGCATATTATAGTTCATCACGAAGCCTTTGTAGCTTGGTGGCGTGATTGAAGAATTCGTCAATGACACAATCATCCGGAAGATTAACTCCCCTTGAGTCAAGTGATTGTAATACCTGCAATTTTGAGTATGTGCTCACCGAGTAACTATTCTCTCCATCTTGCATTAAGAACTTATTGGAGACTTCATATCTCTCAACCGGCATTCTGTTGGAATATCAACTTCAACTCCGAACATCTCATATGCTCCATGACGCTCAAAACGCTGTTGAAGTCCCGGTTCTAAGCCGAGCATGGCACACTAACTATAGAGTAGTCATCGCTTTGCTCGCCAGACGCTCTAACGCCTGGCCAGCATCAGAAGAAGTTCGCACCAGCTGCATCCAGGACAATCTTCCGGCAAAGAATGAGGATAATCCTCGGTTACGGATCAAATTCGTAATTGCTACCATCATCTTTCAACTTTGCTTTCTCAAGGAACGATTAAAATTCAACTAACAACAAAGACGAGCCATCTATCTACAACAAACATAGACAAGCAAGATACTATCAGTACTAAGTTCATGATAAATTTAAGTTCAATTAATCATATTATTTAAGAACTCCCACTTAGACGACATCTCTCTAGTCATCTAAGTGATCAGTGATCCAAATCAACTAAACCATAACCGATCATCACGGAGATGGAGTAGTTCTCAATGGTGAACATCTTATGTTGATCATATCTACTATATGATTCATGCCGACCTTTCGGTCTCCGTGTTCCGAGGCCATATCCGCATATGCTAGGCCTGCCAAGTATAACCTGGTATTCTCGGTGCAAAACTGGCTTGCACCGCTTAGATGGACAGAGCTTATCACACCCGATCATCACGGGTGTCCGGGCACCGATTTAACTTTGGCAACGTGCATACTTGGAGAACACTTTGATAATTTAGTGAGAGATCATCTTATAATGCTACCCCAATCAAAGCAAGATAAGATGCATAAAAGATAAACATCACATGCAAATCAATATAAGTGATATGATATGGTCATCATCGCCTTGTGCTTCGTGATTCCATCTCGCAGCACCATCATGATCACCATCGCCACCGGCGCGACACCTTGATCTCCATCGAGCATCGTTGTCGTCGCCAATTTTATGCTTTCTACGATTATCGCACCGCTTAGTGATAAAGTAAAGCATTATGTATGATTGCATTTCATACAATAAAGCGACAACCATATGGCTCGCCAGTCCGATAACTTCGTTACAAAACATGATCATCTCATACAAAAATATAGCATCACGCCTTGACCATATCACATCACAACATGCCCGCAAAGTGATCTATTTGTTGAATTTACGGCTCTACCTTAAAAATGCCCCACAAAATTAAATGATTTTAATTCTCAAGGACCGGCGAGCCCACCGTTCAACTAAAGTGGAGAAGACACCGCCAAATTTAACAACGAAAGGCTCGAAGCGGTGAAACCACCCGAAGGCACGCCAGAATGTCGGTCCGGCCGCCATCTCACAATACCGCTGAACCAAAGTATGACATGCGGTGGTAGTATGACTTGTATCGCCCACAACTCACTTGTGTTCTACTGTGCAAAACATCAAACCATAAAAACCTGGCCTTGATGCCACGGGGAACGAGTAATTTCAAAAATTCCAACACGCAAGATCATGGTGATGCTAGCAACGAGGGGAGAGTGTTGTTCACGCACTGAGACCGGGAAGCGATCACAACGAGAGGAAGTAGTCACGCCTTCGATCCGACCGATCCCCCGCCACATTCCGGGCCCCAGTTCTTGACACACGACGCTGATGACGCCCCTCGGCCCAACCAAAGAGCTTTGGGAGGGGGAGTTCCAAAGACGGCGGGTGACGATCTTGATGTTCTACCCGGGCTTTGCCAAGCCCAAGATATGACCGGGTGGAATATGGTGGAGGGGGCACCGACACGGCAAGGATCATCCAGATCAACTTTGTGTTCTAGGTGCCCCCCCCTCAGATATAAAGGAGCAAGGGGGGGGCCGCCCTTGGAGGAGGCGGGAGGAGTCCCTTTCCCAAAGGGACTCCCCTTCCTAGTTGGAGGATTGGGAGGAAGAGGGGGGGGGCCGCCTCTCCTTGTCCTATTCGGACTAGGGGAGGGGGCCCGCCCCGCCGCCCTTCCTCTTCCCCTCATGGCCCACAGGCCCAATAACCCCGGAGGGTTCCGAATTTCTGTTCCAAAATCCCGATTTCACCCAACCATTCAACTCCAAATATAGGCTTCCAATATATCAATCTTTATGTCTCACCTTTCGAGACTCCCGCCATGTCCCCGTGGTCAATCCGGACTCCAACTTTTTGGTACATCAAAATACATAAACTCATAATATAACCGCCATCGAAACCTTGCCGCAAGGGACTTCACGGTTCGAGAACAAGAGAATGACCGAGACACGCCTCCGGTCAATAACCAATAGCGGACCCGGATGCCCATATTGGTCCCTTTAACATATTCTCTTAAAGATCTTTATCGGTCAACCGATAACAAATATGCTTGTTCCTTTGTCATCGGTATGTTACTTCCCGAGATTCACGCCTTTATCCAATACCTAGTTCAATCTCGCTATGCAAGTCTCTTTACTCGCCCCGTAATACATCATCTCACCCTAACTCATTAGTTGTAATGTTTGCAAGGCTTCAAAGGATGTGTATTACCGAGAGGGCCCAGAATACCTCTCCAAATCGGAGGACAAAACCTAACTCAAATACCCAACCCAACATATGCCTTGGAAACAATTCAGTAATTCCTTTATAATCACCCGCACGGGACGTTTGGTAGCACCAAAGTTTCCTCCGTAAACGGAGTTGCATAATCATAGTTACGGAACATGTATATGTCATGGATAAAAGCAAGAGCAAATACTAAACGATCGAAGTGCTAATTGGAATGGGTCATGTCAATCAGATCATTCAACTAATGATGTGACCTTGTTAATCAAAACAACTTTGTTCATGGTTAGGAAACATAACCATCTTTGATTAAAAGTAGTCTAGTAGAATACTAGTGACATATTGTTTGTCTATGCATTCACACATGTATCATGTTTCCGGTTAATACAATTTAGCATGAATGATAAACATTTATCATGAAATAAGGAAATAAATAATAACTTTATTATTGGCCTCTAGGCATTTTCCTTTCAAAGGGATCCTGACGGGCGGCGGCGGGCGGCCTCGGCCCCACGGGCCGGATCTGGTCAAGGGGCCCGCTGATGGAGACAACCAAGGGAGAATTTGTCCTCCGGGTTCCGGCATTCCGGGAAGGGGAAGAGGTTAGGGTTTTCATCCCAAAATGGAAGGGAGGGTATTTATAGGTAGAGGGAGCCAGGAGAGTCCAAATGAGGAGCGGGCCTACCCATCGTGATCAAACGACCGGAATGGAGGGGGTTTGATGCCTTTGGGCCACTTGGAAGGTGTTGGGCTGCACAAAAGAAGGGGTTTCGAAATTGGCCGTTAACCGTTGGAGTATCAAATGACCTCCAAATGGCAAGAAACTTGGCGCGGGTTCATCGGCATACCAAGGCCTCTTGGCAAACCTTTGGCTATTCAAAGAAAGTTTAACACCCGCATACCTAAAAGAGACAATAAGGGACGCCGGGAGATAGGGTGCCTTGCAAAAATGGACAACGGGAAAATGCCGGATGCATGAGATGCGTGATGCAAAATGAGATGCACATGATGACTGATATGAAATGGCGATGACATGGCAAAGTACAACACGCAAGCAAATGACATGGGCAACACGGGATTAACCGACGGACACCGGGGAACGAACCGGCCATAAACACCCTCCACAATAAGAGATCCTCGGCCCCGAGATTTAGGACCAGACGGAAGGGAAAAAATGGATGAGGGAAAACCAAGAACTCAAGAGAAAAGCAAAGAATCATTCACCAAGAAGAAGAAGGAAAGGAACGAGAATGACAAGAATCAAAGTCACGGAATCAAATAGACATGAATTCACCTGCTCAACCGGAGGGAAGAATGAGAAAAGAAACGTGATAAGACCGAAGGATTTAGGCAGCACTTCCGGAAACATGGGGGGATAGAACACGATCTTGAGAGGATGGAATGATACTTGATGAAGACATGACACAAAAAACCCAAAGAATTGAAAGAGTTGAATGAAAAGAACGGATAAGGAAAATGACAACTTGTGCCATTAATGAAATAGAGAGGCACCCTTAGAAGAAAAGATTGAATGGGTTGTTGAGAAAATCAACAAAAAAAAGAATAAGCTTGTTGTGGACTTATAGATAACATCTCAAAATTAAAGGTGATCTCCCACCAAAGCGGAAAAGATTGAATGGCTGAGAAGAATGAAGAAATGCAAAACTCCACTTTCCAAAGGATTGGAGAATTAATTGCACTTTGATGGCAAGAAGAAAGATACTAGAATTCCTTGAACAAAATCTTGATGAACACTTTAGAATGAATTAAATCATGAAGAACCACCATGGAAGAACTGCATCAAAAGGATGATGAGATAGAAATGAAGGATGAAAGAATAAGATGAGCTTTAATGATTTAGATGGGGTTCCAACGATGGCCGAGGAAATTTTAAATCCAAAAGAAAAAGATGAAAACATTTTGAACTAGAATTTATTCTTCAAGAACAAACTCCAAACAAAAAGGATTAATCACTTGGATGAAATAAGAATAAGATTTATTGTATGCTTATCCTTCATCAAATTAAATTGATGACAAACAATGGATTTTGCAACTACTTATTCTTCAAAAGGATTGAGAAGGACATATCGCAAACTTGAGAAGGTCTTCATGAACCACCGGTAGGATTAGAAAGAACTAATGAATTAAATGATAATCTAGGAAAAGAATCTTAAAACAACCACCGAAGAATTTGAAAATGACTAATGAAAGAGAATTGAATCAACCGGAAGAATTAGAAAACACAAAACCTTGAGGGAATTTAGGGACAAAAGAACAAGAGATCGAACTGATTGGAAGAATATTGAACCAACAACCAGAGAATATAGAGACGAACCGTTAAAAACTTAGAACAAGAAATCTTTCAAGAGATGGCCTCCGGATTCGAGAGGGAAAGCAACTCCAAATTCCGGATGGATGAAAAGAATAATCGACAAATGGAATAAATCGGAGGATAACATGAAGCTAGAATTACAAATATTCGAGAGAACGGACAAGATTTAGAGGAAAAACTTTCTTCTTTCTCTTCAAATGACGACGGAAACACCACCAAAATTGTTGAGATACTCCGGAGAATGAAAAGCAAGAGGTTAAGCCAACAATGAAAATGATTTGAAACGATCTGGAAAAAGATCTGACCGATGGGTCCATTCTAGTCACACTTGAAAAGAATTTGAATAACCCCGGGAATTAGAAGAGTCAAGATCCTGAAAAGACCCGTGGGTTAGGGCCCACTAAAAGAAACACCATGAAAAGGATTGTTGGAAGATGATGCAACCAACAATTAAAATATTTGAATGAGGTGACACCCCAATTAATTGGAACACGACAATCTCCGAGATGTCCTTCCAACTCCAAATGATTGAATGGCAAGAGGAAACAGCAAGGAGAAAACACTTTAATCAAGGAAAAGAATTGATCAACCCAAAAACTTGAATTAAATCCACCGAAAAAGAAAGGGATGAAGAAAGACGAATGGACGGAATTCACCGTTGAAATGATTGAGGGAAGATCAAGAGGCTCGCAAATGAAATTGATGGTCGAAAGAGACTCAAACTCCGGGAAGGAAGAGGGGGGAGGGCGGAAAACAAAGGAAACTTGGAAGGGGAACCAATTTAATATTTGAAGAGAAAACACCGTTGGAAATAATTGAGGAAAAAAAAGACTTACACGAGTAGGATGGATACCTTCGGACTCCGGCCCAGAAGAAGAAGGGGAGGTAGGTGGGAAAATAAAACAACTGAGGATTGAACTTGGCAAAGATGAAGAGGCTCGAGTCAACTTGAGAGAAATGCAACCGGATGAAAAGAGATGAGGAACAAACGACGAAAACTAACCGGTGATCCTAAAGAAAATTTGAAGGGGAAGAGGAGAACAAAACACCTACGCCAAGAATTCCTCACCAGAGGTTTAATAAGCGAGGAGTAAAAAGAATTCCCTCCATATAACTAGACTCCAAAAACAGTTTTCTTCTAGACTCAACAACGGGCTAACAAACAAGGGGGCCCATGGTTGGTCGAGGCTCGACATAACTTGAAATACGCCCAATATACCCTATCCAAAAGGAACTCAAGGTCCCACCAAGGATAGACCCGATATTGGAAACGCTTTGCAAGGTGGATATCATTACATTAACATTACATAATAGATGGGGATACATACAAGAGGCATACAATGCCACATGAATACAACAATACAACATACAAGAACAAATCCGACTACGGATGAATCATAAAAGTAAACTCAAAAATATCCACCTCCGGGCCCAGCCAACCGAACCTATCCCCTAATCAAGAAGAAGGAGAAGAACTAAACCAAAAGCAAGCATCGCCTCAAGGCCATGATCATCGTGATAACCTGTACCAGAATCGTTGTTTAGTAATTTGTGAGCCACGAGGACTAAATCCCATTACCATGGGTATCAAGACTAGCAAAGCTTAAAGGGAAAGGAAGGTAAAGTGGTGAGGTTGCATTAAGCATATATGGTGGCTAACATACGAAATGAGAGCGAGAAGAGAAACAAAGGAACGGTCGGAAGCTAGTAATGATCAAGAGGTGATCCTAACACCTACTTACGCCAAACATAACCGAAACCGTGTTCACCTTCCCGACCCCGAGAAGAGACCATCACGGCCAACACACGGTTGATGCATTTTAATTCGGATCCGTGTCAAGTTATCTACAACCGACATTAACAAATTTCCATCCGCCACATAACCGGGGTCAGGCTCCAAAGTTTATACCCCGGGGTGTCCCAACTTAGCCCATGATAAGCCTCACGATCAACGGGATATTCCTTCTCCCGGAAGACCCGACCGCCCCGAATCCGGTTTACAAGACATTTCGACAATGGTAAAACAAGACCAGCAAAGCCGTGCCCCGGTAATCCCGGATAGGAGTACATATCTCGCTCGTGGCAACACCGATAACAAGCTATGAGTAAAACCAGACTTCGAAGTTTCCCCGAGGTGGGCCCCGAAGCGCCCCGACCAACACTTAGACAAGCACCGCCCGGGGGCTAAATAAAGATGACCCTTGGGTTAATTACTCCAAGGAAAAGGTAGGTGGTGGTGAGGCAAATGGTAAAACCAAGGTTGGGCCTTGCCGAGGAGTTTTATTCAAAACGAACCGTCGGGGGTCCCATAAATCACCCGACCGCAGAAGGAACGCAAAACCGGGAACATAACACCGATGACGGAAACTAGGGCGGCAAGAGGGAACAAAACACTGGCATAAGGCCGAGCCTTCCACCCTTTACCAAATATATAGATGCATTAATAATATAAGAGATATTGTGATATCCCAACATAAACCCCTGTCCACCATGGAGAAATCTTCAACTTCACCGCAACTAACAACGCTTATAAGAGGGGCTACAAAGCGGTAACATAGCCAAACAACGGTTTTAGGAAGGGTGTCAAAGGTTAGAGGTTCATGGCAATTTGGGAGGCTTGATGAGCAAAGATAGGTAACGAGCATAGCGATAGAACGCAACTAGCATAGCAATGATAGTAGTGAGATCCAGTAAAGGTCATCTTGCCTGAAATCCTGCAAGGAAGAAGAATGAGTCCATGAAGAATATGAAGCCACGAAGACGAACCACACGTAGATTAACGATCCTCACGATCGCAACAAAACGGGAACTATCGAGAAGAAGCACACAACATGGTAAACACACCACACATAGGCAAGACATGATGCACAACAAGCATGATGCATGACAAAGCTACATGAAGCTACTCATGGCAAGAGATGATGCAAACAAGAACAACACATCAAGGCAAGTTTAAATGAGGTCGGAACAACATATAACAATTCCGAAGTCCTCATATGCAAAATTTAGAAATGGGTCCAGATCTGACTAAACCTTATGTTCAAGTTGTTAAACAGCAAGTTAAAGATCACCAAGATGATCTACACGAAATTCTAGTCAAGTTACATATAAAGTTCATTAGATTTGGAGCTACGGCCTAGAAGATATGAGCAAAACAAGTTAAACATGACATTGATGCAAATGCACCCAAACATCAAGCAAACACACCAAAACAAGGATGCAACATGGTAATATGAAACACATGCAAAATCAAGCAAGTTTCATATAGAGCACACTCAAAACGGAGCAACGGTTCAACACACACACACTATACAAGACATAGCAACAATCGTCCAAAACAAAGAACTAGGCATATTGCAAGCATCAAAACAATATGCTACAGCACCCCAACATAATAACAAAAGGCATAGGCATGATGTACAGGTAAAAGACAACAAAACATGAACACTGAGCTATCTCCGAAATCACTAGAACATGCTCAAAACACATGGAAAGATTGCAAATAATAACAGCTTCAGACTTTTGCAAATAACATCAAAGTTGCAATGTTTAGAGCTATCAAACAACATGCTACAGGAACTTAGCATGGCAAACAAAGGCATGGCATGAATCTACTAATGGCATAGAACAAAAGTCCCTTACTGACCAAGAGCCAAAAAGGATCAGAAAATATGATGGCACCCATGTAAACATGGCAAGTTATATGATGATTCATACATGGCAGGAACAACAATAAGTAGGCATGTTGGTGAGCTTGAACCACTCACCACAGAGCAATACATGGCATGGCAAGGCAACCAACAGAAGAAGACATGTTTATGAAGCTAAGCATGGCAAGAGCAAGTTCATAGGGTGCATGGATCACTAGAAAAGCATATGGCCAAAATGAACTTCATGTTAACAGTTGACAAAGAACATTATTTAGCAACTTTGGAGCAAGATTACAACAAGCTAAAGCAGGCTATAAATGCAACCAGGGCATGAATGGATAGAGCAAGACATGTATAACAAAACATATTAGTGAACATCTCCGATTAAAGCACTAAATGACTTGTAGCAAAGAGTTAACATAGCAACAAAATATAACGTAATCCGCCAGCTAAAAAGCAAAGAAGTACCCTCCTTAACAAGATCGATGCACTCAGACACAACTCACAAAAATACATGGATGGCACCCCTCGAAAGATGGCATGGCATAGATCAAAAGACATGTAGACATCAACCTCATATGATGCACCATCAAACATGGCAAAATGACAAATGAGCAAGTTATAACAGCCTCCAAAAGATTAACATCAACATGCACTCTCCAACAAGATTTCGGCAACAAGATGACCTCAAATGAACATGATTCAATGGAATGAAATGAATTACTCGTTGAGGCAAACAATTTGACATATTACACGACAAAACGGCTACGGATGCGAGATACAATGCGGAACATGGCATGATTATGACAAAATATGGGACTTAGTCGAAATTATACCTCCGGATCTGGGTCAACCGGCGGATTACGAGGCTCACCGAGTGGACTCGGGATGGCCGAGACGGGCGGGAGGATGGATCCGTGAGGAGGAAGCCGGGGGCGCGGACGGGCCGGAAGGTCGGGGCGGCCGGATCCGTCCGCCCGACCGGATCCGCGGGCGACGGCCATGGG
>JAHHZJ010004834.1:0-19343 GCA_021437245.1 Aegilops speltoides | reverse complement strand
TCCCATTTGAACTTTCCAAATATTCTCAAGAAATAATTAGTTCAATGATATATTGTTGTTATTAATTACAAAACCACCCGGGATTAGTTGCACTTTCAATCTCCCTTTTGGTAATTGATGACAACATATAGATCAAAGCTTCACAAATGATATAATCAATGAATAACATCGTCGCTTTGAGAAGTATGTGATAAGCAAGAGCCCCCTAAATTTGTGCATTATTTAAGATTTATGCTTGAATGCAAATGCACAATCGATTAGGATCATGGGTCACTCTTCCATGTCACATACATCTTGGTGGAGCGCAAAAATGATAAGAATGAATAGCATGCACCCAATCACCAAGACATGAGTAAGTGATCATACAAGATATGAATAGAATATGATAAGCATTAAGCACACATTAAGCATAGTATGATCAAGCACTCATCAAAGATAGAGCAAACGAGTATCAAACACACGAAATGTCTCAAGAACTCAAAAGTATCTCAAGGAAAACCGCAAACGAAAGAGCAAAACGAGCACTCTCTCTCGAAGTCCTATGATCTATACATTTTCCCCTTTGGCAACAATTTACCAAAAGTTCGAAGGTATAGAGCTAATCGTCACTAGGGACTCCGGCGCTGCCTGCCTGGCCGATGGAGGGAGATAGCTGATCTCGCAAAAGCTTCACCAAGTCTGTGGAGCCGAGGAGTGGATACGAGCGTGCCGAACCATGGAGCTGGGAGGTGCCGGTAGTAGCCGGGTCTGCCACGAATAGCAATGATCCGGCTTGGGCACGCAAGAGCTGCTCAAGTCATCCCGACTAGATCACCTTCCATCTCCTTCATGAGCTCGCTTTCCTCTTCGCTTCCTCAATGTTCCGCCTGCTTGTTGACGGTGACTGCACTTCAACCTTGACATCCGAGCATGGAACTTATCTTCAACTATCCTCTCAAGACTCTCCCGAGATCGCACGCGCCAAAGCGAGTTCAATCCTCCGAGTGGCTTCAAGAAGTTGTTCTCCAACGCCTTGGCTTTATTGCCGCCGTTCCTTCTCGCCTTTTAGCTTGTTTGGCAGCTTCAGACTTAGCGTGTCCTTCAACAGATGTGGGAGCATCCTCACCATCACAACTTCATTATCTTCATGTTCAGCCAAGGGCAAGTGGGGTCTATCCAATGTAGGTGTCCGTCCAAACTTGGCATTGATGAGCATCCAATGTGCGAGCAAACCCACATGACCTCTTCTCGTCCGTCCTCTTGATAGTCTCTACTATCGTGTCCATCACCTTAAAAGGTGTCTTCCGATCCGTAATGTGCAAGATGTTGATAGAATAGCTCTTATCATGCGATGGTCTCCTCGACTTGGGCATCAAAGTATGCCCTTAATGGTGTTAGTGGTTGGGAGACCCACCAAGATGATAAACCGATCCAAGCTTCCATATCTCAACATCCTTGTCCTGACCTCATTGTACATGTTCTTCATAGACTCGTGATTCTTCTTGGAATGCCATAGACATCTACATCATCGCCCCTTGATACGGTGCATTCAAGAACGCCTCCATTCTTCAACAATTGAAGAGAATCCGCCTTCTCATCCATACAATTCGCCATCCGATAGAAATGTGCGGTGGCATAGAACGCATGATCATTTCATCATTCCAAGTACCAATTTCACCAACAACTCAGAACTCCACATGCGTGAAGCTCTATGCACATGTGGAAGTAGTCTCGGTTTTCATCGCCGATGTAATCCCACCAACGATCCGTGTCAAAGAATAATTGGTTTTTGTCCATGAGCACTGCCTCATAGAAATCTTGTTGCCCGTGTGGAACCTGAGTCAACAATGTCCTTCTCCCGGTGGCATATGGATCAACTTGCTCCATAGCTCGAGACCTTTGTCCTTCCTTTCCTTCATATTTTCAGCTCAAGGATGAGCATCATTATGAATCGCGCTTCGCCGAGCTTCAAGAAAACATGTGCCTCTTCATCGATTCCAGTGGCACATTGTCCTTCTTCTTCTCAAGCCGGAATATTTTCAGCTTTCTTTGGCTTGGCAGAGGTTTGGCTTGGCTGCCTTGGCTGGAGCTGATGGCTTAGATTTTGTGGGTGCTCCGCCTCGATGGCATCTCCCATCAACTTTGGCTTCGAGGAGGCCGGGTGCTTCCTCATTAGAGTCATCATCCCTTCTTCATGAACTAGCCTCTTCCTCTTGGAAGTTTTCGATCTTGCCGGAGGTTTCTTCTTCCATGCTCAGCTTTTTGCAATGTGGATTTCTTCTTTGTGGTGCTTTTGCTTGTTGCCTTGATATCCTTTTGGCAACCACTTTCCTCTTAGGCTTGAAGTAATCTCCTCATCAAGAACAAAGTCGAGTCTTCCTCATCGAATTTCTTCCCGGCCCCGTGGCGCCGGAGGAATCCACTTGGAGTGCTCCTCTCCATCATCCTAAAAACGCTTGCTTCAGACTTGATGCCTCCTCGAATCTCAACCGGTGATTCGACCTGCTCGCTGTCACTTGCATCGTATATGACCCAAACCCGTGAAAAGAATAGGTATAGGCGTAATAGAAGAGTTATCACAAACCGCAGAGGATTTTGCAAAAGAATGAGTTCAAACTTTAGTTTTAGGTTTTCGAAGCATTTTGCCTCGACCGAGTCTAAAATTCGTGAATCCAAGTGTTCTAAACCTAACCAGACACACCACTTTCTTGGACCAAATGGGTTTTGGTCTAGCCGAGAGCACTAGGGTTTCATGAATCTCATTTCGTCTTACCGATTGCACAACTCGTTGGACCGAAGGTGGTAATGGCCAGAGGCCAAATCGGTCATCCGAGAATGTAGAATCGGTCACACCGAGATGTGTTCGGGAAACCTAACCCTAAAATTTTTACTCGAATTTTGTTCTACGATCTAATCACCGGAAGAAGATTTCAAACTTGGCAAGAAGTTAGGCAAAACCTATCGTGCATTGAATCGAGGTTGAAGACGAGAGGGATGAAACTCACCCAATGTGGAGTTTCACCACGGCGGCAACCGCTGATGAGATTGACCGCTGACGGTGATGGAGACCCGCAGGGCGCAAAAGGACGGCGGAGACGATCCGTAACCGGACGGCAAGGGTTTGGGGCTAGACGCTTGAAGGAATAATCAACGCGCTGCCCTCGGTATATATATCTTCACTGCTTGGGACCGAAGTTGAAACTCGGGGACCGAGATGGTTAATCGCAAGCAAGCTACACATCGGTCACGCCGAGATTTGCAACTCGGTTTCACCGAGGTGAAAACCTAGATCAATCCAAGTGATTTCGTCCGTCCGAGGAGTATATTGGTTTGACCAAAGTACTTAGAAGGTTTTGGAATTTAAGTTTGACGGACGGGCCGAAAGTGCTCCTCACCTTTCCGTCCAAAAAGTCTTGTTCAAAGTTTGTGATATAAGCATGAATAGAGTTTGAGACAAGAAAGCATAGATAGCTAAGGGGAATTAGGTTTTGTCCATCCATTTGGTCGAAAAGAAAATCCAAAAGACCAAAGCAACAAATGGATGTCCCGAATGGATAAAATCATGCATCCAACATGCTCACACAATAAGATAGCAAATGAAATATGTTCAAACATGCACAAACAAAACACTAGCAACTAGCACAAATTTGGCGAACTAGGTCATCTATATATGAGTATATTGATTAGGAGTCAAATGAGAACATTTGATCATAGGTCATACTCATCGCTTAACAAAGTGGGGTTACCACTTTTCCATAAAGATTAATGTGTTCACATCATTTGAAGATGCTTTAGCTCATTTCTTTAGAGCAAACCCTTGATGTGAGAACCCCTTTAAAGGGTCAAACTAACCTTGGGTTGTCGTGAAGACTTCATGTAGATGTTAAGATGTGGATGCTCAATGTGATGAAGATCATCAAGAGTTGGGAGCAATTTGATTCGCACTTTCAATACCTACATGGGTTAGTCCCACAAGGAACAAACAAGGATATCCATGGACATAGATTGAAGTACAATACCTTGTCCCTTGACTTACCAACATGAGGGTTTGTGACTCCATGAACTAGTGCAAGATGTGGAAGTTGATTGCACAAGTTCTTGCCAAAATGAATGTGAGTGAAGTATATTATGAGTCACCTCAAGAACTCTCTAGTTCTTCTTCTTCGAACCACATCATCTTGATGGGAATCTTGGGGTAGTAGTTGAGCTTGTCAAGTAGAACTTGAAGTTGCCTTTGGGAACCCACTTGACCATGGCCTTGGGTGCTTCAATGAATGCATCAATCTCCTCTTGAAGCTTGTCCTTGCCTTTTAGCTTGTGGTCTTGTGGTGGAAGGTCATCTTGAGCTTGTTCCACATTGGAAGAAGTAGGATCATACTTCTCCTTTGAGAAACAACTTTGGAGGATATCGACCTTCTTCCCATTCAACACCCTCGCTGAACTTTCGCCAAAACCA
Organism: Aegilops speltoides; assembly: GCA_021437245.1. Taxonomy (NCBI): domain Eukaryota; kingdom Viridiplantae; phylum Streptophyta; class Magnoliopsida; order Poales; family Poaceae; genus Aegilops; species Aegilops speltoides. The sequence goes on along the minus strand of JAHHZJ010004834.1, from coordinate 14,908 downwards.
ATTCCTTGATTCTTCCTGTCTTCCTTGTTTAACAATTTCTCAAGTTCTTGCTTCCAAGGCTCTTGTAGACACCTTTTCTATAATCCCTTTCAATAGACTATTTTCTTGCTCAAGTGAAACTTGGCTTGAAACATTGTTAGTGGAATCAAGAGAATTACTAGAAGTAACAACATTTGATTTAGCATGATTATTGTTACTACTAGATGAAGAATTTTTCTTATGCTTGTCATGCTTAGTTTTAATAGGTGGCAAGAAATTAGACAAGAGAAGTCGTTTGGCAAGATATGAAGAACTCTTCTTCAAAGATCGCATTGATAGCTTTAGGAACTCATGTTCTTGCTCTAGATTGAGCTTCTCAGCGTAGCTTCTCATGAGATCTTAGGAGCTCTCTATGATCTTCTTGAGTTGTTTCATGAGCTAACTTAAGAGTGTTTAGTTCTTTAGTTAGACGCTCAATCTCCTTCATAGCATTGTCATTCGACTTTCTCGACTATAAAGACTACTAGCATGTTCATCATTACTAAGCTCACTAGATTTATCATGTAAAAGCTCATCTTCACCAAGCAAGTCATCCTCATCACTATCAAAGTCAATAAATTCGTGGTGTGATACCTTGGGGCCTTTTGCCATGAAGCATCTTCCAACCTCATTTGGTGAATCAAACAAGTCATATGAGTTGGAGTTGGAGGACACGAGAGCAAGACCGCAACACCTTCATCTTGATCAGATTCGAGTTGGAGGATAGCTTTTCGAGTGATTGTTGAGTCGAGCCGAAACCCATTCACCAACATGAGCTTGATGTTTTCCTTGTGTAGCTCCTTGATGACTTGTCTTTCCTTTCCTAATCCTTGCTTCTCCGAGAGGATCTTCGCTCATAACGATCATCTCTACTCCTCTCTTTTCGAGGCACTCTTCTCTTGAGCTTTTCTTCTTGGAGATTCTTCTCTTGTGGGAGTCGAACACTCATTTGAGTAGTGTCCGGTCTTCCACAATTGTAGCAGCTTCGATCACGACTAGAAGATCTCTTTTCATCATATGATCTAGACTTTGAGCTTCTTTCCTTGCTTCTACTCTTGTAGAATTTGTGAAGTTCTTCACCATTAGGCTTATCTCTTCATTGGAAACTAGCTTGTCACTTGAGGTTGTGGGAGCTTCAACGCAGCTTTATAAGCACCACTTGACTTGTTGTGAAGCTCTTCCTTATCTTTAAGTGTCATCTCATGAGCAACAATCCTTCCAATGACTTCGTAGGCTTGAGATCCTTGTAGTTTGGCATCATTTGGATCAAAGTGCACACGGTGTCATACTTTCCATCCAAAGCTCGAGAATCTTCTTGATGATGAATCGGTCGGTCATTTCTTCGCTCCTAAGCCGCCATCTCATTGGTGATGAGAGCAAGCCTAGAGTACATTTCAATTCTTCACCTTCCTTCATCTTGAACTTGTCAAGTCGACCTTGAAGAACATCTAGCTTTGATTCCTTCACGACTCGGTACCTTCGCATTTCACCAAAGTATCCCAAATCTCTTTGCATTCTCAAGACGGCGATCTTGTTGAACTCCCTGACACAAAGCATTGAAGAGAATGTCACAAGCTTGAGCATTGTTCTAGAACATCCGCCACTCATCCGTCAGAGCTTCATGATCCTAACTTTTCCTTCCTCAAGAACTCACCTTGCAAGCCAACACAAATAATGCCCCATGCATGGTTATGTCCAAGAATATGCATTTTCATTTTGTGCTTCCAACTAGCAAAGTTTGAACCATCAAAGTAAGGACCTCACGAAATTACCTCACTAGACGCCATACTCTCCTAGGTTGTGAAACCAAGCTTATGGAATCCAATGCAATGAAAACCAATCCAATGGAGACCAAAGCTCGATACCACTTGTAGGATCGGAAGTATGTCTAGAGGGGGGTGATTAGACTACTTGACAACTTAAAAGTTTAGCCTTTGATTAGGGCAAGTTTTTAGCAAGTTCACAATGATGACCAAGTCAAGTATCACCCTACACATGCAATTCTAGAGTAGTGGCAGCGGAAAGTAAATTGCACATGTAGTAAATAAGAGGTGGAGAAGAGCAAACGAATTTGGAGACACGGAGATTTTTCGTGGGTTCCGATAGGTGGTGCTATCGTCAATCCACGCTGATAGAGACTTCAACCCACTGAGGGTAACGCCATGAGAGTCCACGAGGGCTCCACCCACAAGGGTCCACGAAGAAGCAACCTTGTCTATGCCATCATGGCTTACGCCCACGGAGGACTAGCCTTACTGGTAGATCTTCACAAGTAGGCGATCTCCTTGCCCTTACAAACTTCTTGGTTCAACTCCACATCTTGACGGAGGCTCCCAAGCGACACCCAACTAATCTAGGAGGCACCACCTCCAAAAGGTAATAGATGGTGTTGGTGATGATGAACTCCTTGCTCTTGTGCTTCAAATGATAATCTCCCCAACACTCAACTCTCCTCACCGATTTGGCTGGTGGAAGAAAGGATTGAGTGAAAAGCAATTTGGGAAGGCTAGAAATCAAGTTCCATATGGTGGGAGTGGAGCAACTTGATCTCAACACAAGGGTAGGTAGTTTTCTAAATGTAAGGTAGGAGTGGTAGTTCTTTCGATGGCTCTTCCACTAATGAAGAGGAGGTGGAGGGTATTTATAGCTCCACACAAAATCCAACCATTACACACATTTGACCAATCTCGCGATCGAAGTTGACAACTGTGAGACCGAAAGTTCAAATCTTAGAACGTTGGGATTTTCTGGGACCGAAATACAACTCTTGCTAGTCCGATTCTTCCAAAGTCTAGGGTTTGCAATATCGGTGGGACTGATTTCTCATCTCGTGACACCGATTTGAGTACGTATGTTAGTAAGCTTGGCAACACCAATTTCGCAAGACCGAGTTTGGAATCGGAAAATCCAAATTATTAGGGTTTGGGTATATCGAGGTGGTTCATCTTGCAGGACTGAAGTTTATGGAATCGGTGGACCGAGATTACTTATGAGTTTATGTTGGAATGAAAGATTGCTGATAGTTTGAGAGATAAATCACTAAGCACTTTGAGCAACCAGATCATCATCATAACCTCATCCCCTTTAATAGTATTGGCTTTCCTATGGACTCAATGTGATCTTGGATCACTAAACCAAAATGGAGTCTTGAGCTTTTGCCAATGTTTTCCTTAGCATTTTGAGGGTCCACATCATCATCATTGCATACCCATATCATCGAACTTTCTAAATATTCTCAAGAAATAATTAGTTCAATGATATATATGTTGTTATTAATTACCAAAACCACCGGGATTAGTTGCACTTTCACACATCCATGGAGCGCTTCGCCAAAGGAGTCGTGAAACAAAGTCCCTCGACACAACGATCACATATACACACGAGCATGTGTCCTGGATCACATCATCAAGGGCATTCGAGGGCACGCCGCAAAGTTATTTTGAATTCACGTGAAAGCAGTCCCCAGCTTCTTTCCCTCTTCTTCTTCTCTTCCTCCTCTACATCAGCCTCATCTGAGGAGCCATACCGATAAGAGCAATCATCTTCGCCACCCATCGTAATCGGTGCTCATACAGTAGAGGCTCCTGCTGATAGCAAGACCGTGATCAACGAGACATCCTCGAGGCACGTCATCTCCTCAAATTCAAGATGGAAACGTAGCCTTAAATCGAGGCTATTTTGAATACACATTTGAACTAATAAATAACACTACGGTACTACCAATATGAATACACATCCTAAATCGAGCAAATCAAACAAATCAAGGGTTCCATCAAATCTTGGACAAATCTTTAAAATGGCAACAAATTTATTGAGAAAGAAAGAGAATGTAAGAGTTTACCTAGTAGGATGGATTGGGGATCGAATCCACTGATCAAATCTTCAGACGGAGAGGTGAGGGGGATTAGATGGGGCGCGCCGCGCTCCTCTCGCCCGAGAGCGGAGAGATGAAGAAACCGCCTGGCCGGGTCGCATGCTTGTCACCGTGAAGCCTAAGGTATAGGCGCAGACGTCACAAAGGTGGCGCCTATCCCTTAGGCGCTGATAGGTGCGTGGGGCAAGAAGTAGACCAGGCCGCCACGCGGTGAAGTGTGGCGCTCTATGATGGGCGCCAGACAAGAGGGTGGGCGCCACTGTCAAGGCCACATCAAGGGTCAGCAGAGTGAAATTTTTTCGTGACCTGTGCAGCCAGGATTTGATTACCAGTCAAATATGTGATTTGCCAAGATAAACGGACAAAAGACGAACTCGATGCGCCGAGTAAATATACAAACATCCATTTTTCGCCCACTTTCACCACGCTGCAACCAAACTTGAGTCATGTTTATGCTGAAATGGGCATGCGGACGGGACGATGCCATTGTCCTTCCCTCGTCCGGTCGGCACATAGATGGCCCTTTTTCTATTCTCCTCCCTCCCTCCCCGCCTTAACCCCGCCATAGTCGCCATTTTCTGCCACTCGATGTCCATTCGAGCCCTCCTTGTAGCCTTTTCTTGGCCACCTTGCTATCCGCCCGTCTGGTCGGATTTGAGGAGAGCACATCCAACCGCCAGATTTGAGCGCATCCACGATGGAGGCTACACTTACCATGGGTTGGTATCAATCAAGACGCTCGACAACACCTCCACGCCGCATGAAGGTATTGACTCTAGCCTAGCCAAATCTAGGGATGGCAATGGTAGCCATTATCCATGTACCTGCAGTAAAAACCCTATTAGGTGAGGGTATGGGACCAAAATTACCCATGGATATATAAATAGGAAAATGTTAAACCTCAGAGAGTGTATGGAATGGGATCATATAACCCATACCCACATACCCACGCACTCCATATAAAATGTATATGAACTCCAAATTATCTCTACACTTTGCCATCAATTTGTGAACTCAAAATGTATTACTATGTGATGATGATTTGATGTGTTGTTGTTTACGAGAAAGTGATGTTGTTTATTAAATATGTTGTTGTTTATGATGTGTTGTTGTTATAGTCTGTTGTTGTATACAGATTATAATTATATGTTATTGTTTATGACTATGAGTTGTTCAAACTAATGCTTTGCCAACATGGTTAATTTTACTCATGGAACCCATCTACCTTGTCGGCAACTAGTATGGGAAAAATTGTACCCATTGACGGCATGATAAGGGTGATGGGTAAGGGTATGGGTGGCTCACCAGACTCTTCATGGGTGCCATCCCTACTAAATATATCTCGCTGGGTTCGCCACCACACATGTCCGCCATCATCCGGCTCTTGCAGGCCCAACGCTCGGCTCACTTGTCGCCATAAAGTGCGAGGACGCCTGTGATCAGTCATTCGCCAGATATCTACAACGCCAACATCCCAATGTGTGTTCATCAAGTGCAAAACAACGGGTGTGTGCTTGTTTTCCTTTGGTTGTGCTCTTGGATTCGCACATTTTGAATAGCTCTTGTCGACACTCAAATTTGTGTGGGATGGATGCTTTGGTATTGGCAAGAAGAATACATTGATATATTGATAGGACCAAATTTGATAGATGTTCGCACTCATATAGAATAGAGGCTAGAGATGAGACTAGATGCCAAGCAACATCTACTTCTTTTTAGAATCAAGAAGAAAGACGATGCAAGTCGATATCAACAATGAAGGCATCAAGAAGACACTAATCCGACTTATGGGAGCAAGTTATGGACGTTAGATATCTTTTAAAATGTCTAATTTGTAGTTCTTGTTTTTTGGTTTTACTATTCTACTCAAGAATTGGTGAATGTACTCCAATGTATCAAAATGTCGTTGATGAAATGATAAAAGAAATGCAGCCAAAAATGTATACATACGGCACTATCGACCATGGCGGGCAGATAGTTCACAAGATTAGGCGACACCTAGCGATCCATGAAAATGGCTCTGACGTCACCATTTCCCTACCCAAACGGACGGAATCGACAAAATGTACATTCGCTTGGGGTCGTATGCTTGAGTTGGCCTAAGAGCATCTACACGTGGTCACCGAATCCGCCCTTCAAACCCATACGGACGCTGTCCAGCGCGATCACCACCTTAAATCACGCGCTCACATCCATGTATCTCATATCCGATACACTATATCCATACTAAATCATGCAACGTAAATAAAGCTACGAGATCATAAACCGATATAGAATTGGGCATAGAAATGCACATTCCGATCATCAAAAGATCACCCACGATGTCCAAAGATTTCCAAAGTTCACATAATCCACATAAACGACGACAAGTTTCAACTACAATATAAAAACTTGAAATTAAAGGTGGAGACGGAGGATCTTCACCACTTTGTTGTCGGCCCTTGCCCTTATGGTCGCGCGTGCATGTAGGCGCCCGCGATCGTGGTGGATCTCCAAGTCGACGGAGGAGGCGCTTCATCGCCAAGCAGGAGTCAAGAGGATGATGAGCCCTTTCATCCATGGATGGCCTCGCCTTGATACCGCTTGCTTTTTCCACCCAAGTCGCTTCCACCGCCACGCCCGATCGCTTCAACGACAAGCCGAGCGCTTTGTGTTCTTTCATGAGCCGCCAGGCCCATCTCCGCTGCGTAAGTGAAATGAATAGCGGTAGACCAGTGAGGAGCCGCCGTCTCGCTTCTAAGCCACTCAAACTCGTGGCGCGGCACATGGACTACTCGACGGTCCTCTTCCTTGCCCACTACCTCCGGTGGCGAGCGTGCCTCGATTCTGCATGCGCGGGCCGGAGGGCCAGCTCATGTCACACAGATCGGGGAGAGGCAGGCGGGTCCGAACCACCTGTGGTCCACCTTGACCTCTCGAGGGCATGGAGGGCTAGCCTCGTCGACATCAAGGTTGAAGTCTGAGTAGCCGTCGGCCAACATGGTCGCCGGAGTGGATCAAATCGAGAAATCAAAAGAGGGAGAAGAAGAGATGGGCGAGAAAGGAGAGTGAAGTGAGCTAGGGTTCAATTGGGGGTTTGTGGGATGGATGGGGTCGGGTGGCCAGTCGACGTGTTGACGCTCCGAGCGCTTAGGCCGCCCCATATTCGCCACATTTGGGCTGGATATGAGGGGCTGCACAGCCTAAAGGTTAGAGGTCGATTCGAGGCACCCATATGGGGCCTGCTTTTACCTGCTAGTGACTAGGTCGCTCACCGGGCATATGAGGGAAGTTTGGGGCGCCAGTGTAGATGCGCCAAGGCTTTGTTCGGTTCCAAGGTCAGAAGGCAAACTTGTCGACGCTGACGATTTGATCCGCATGTCCATTCGACCAAACAAACAGAAACAATGGTCCAACGCACCAACGCATCCCCAAATATGGTCCTCTTAGTGTTCTTCCGACGATTGTTCAAATTTATGCCGCTTAGCCCACACGACATGAGATGAACGCGACACGGTCCCTCTCGTGTCCGCTTTGGGCCCACATGTCACCGACCAACCACCCGCCTAGTCATAGTAAATTCCATGCATTCGCTCGCTCGCCATCACCACAGGAAACATCTAGGCCTAGTCCTTTAAATGGCAAGATATGGTGCCGCCACATCTTGAGCTTATGCTAGTTTTTCCTTGAAGAGGAAAGGGTGATGCAATAGTAGCGTAAGTATTTCCGCTTTTTGAGAACCAATGTATCAATCCAAGAGGGAGGCTCCTAAAAGTCCCACGCACCTACACAAACAAACAAGAACTCGCAACCAACGCAATAAAGGGGTTGTCATCCTTCACACCACTTCATAAAGAGAAACTGATAGAGATAATAAGATAAGATAAATATATTTTGGTATTTTTATGATATAGATTGGAAAAGTAAAAATGCAAATAAAAGTAGATTGAAAGCTTATATGATAAAGATAGACCCGGGGCCATAGGTTTCACTAGTGGCTTCTCTCAAGATAGCATAAGTATTACTTGGGTGAACAAATTATCGCGAGCAATTGATAGAAAAGCTTAATAATTATAAGATTATCTAGGCATGATCATGTATATAGGCATCACGTCCGTGACAAGTAGACCGACTCGCCCGATCTACTACTATTACTCCACACATCAACCGCTATCCAAAGATGCATCTAGAGTATTAAGTTCATAAAGAAGAGTAATGCATTAAGAAAGATGACATGATGTGAGGGATAAACTCATGCAATATGATATAAACCCCATCTTTTATCCTTGATGGCAATAATACAATGCGGTTTTGCTCCCTCGGTCATTGGGAAAGGACACCGCAAGATTGAACCCAAAGCTAAGCACTTCTCCCATTGCAAGAAAGATCAATCTAGTAGCCAAACCAAACTGATATTTCAAGAGACTTGCCAAGGTAACTTAATCACACATAAAAGAATTCGAAGAGATTCAAATATTTCTCATAGATAAACTTGATCATAAACCCACAATTCATCGATCTCGACAAACACACCGCAAAAAGAGTTACATCGAGTAGATCTCCAAGAAGATCGAGGAGAACATGGTATTGAGATCCAAAGAGAGAGAAGAAGCCATCTAGATAATAACTATGGACCCGGAGGTCTGTGGTAAACTACTCACAACTCATCTGGAGAGGCTATGGTGTTGATGTAGAAGCCTCCGTGGTTGATTCCTCCCACCGACAAGGCTCCAAGATGGGATCTCATGATAGTAGGTTACGTGGTGGAAATAGTTTCGTGGTCACCCCGATGTTCTCGGGCACGTGGGTATATAGGAGGAAGAAGTAGGTCGGTGACCGGGGCCCAAGAGATAGGGGCGCACCTAGTAGGGGGCCTCCACCCTTGTGGCCTCCTCGATTGTTTCTTGACTTGCACTCCAAGTCCTCCGGATCATGTTTGTTCAAAAAGATCGCCCCAAGGTTTCATTCCATTTGGACTCCGCTTGATATTCCTTTTCTTCTAACACTAAAATAGGCAAAAAAATAGCAATACGGCGGGCCTTCTCTAGTAGGTTAGTCCCAAAAATGATATAAAAGTGTAAAGTAAAGCCCATAAACATCCAAAACAGGTAATATAGTAGCGGAACAATAAAAATTATAGATATGTTGGAGACGATCACCGCTCACCCACTTCTCCATCCCCACACTAGTCCGATCCGCCATGCTTGCTCTCTCGCCGCCGACACAAGCCCTAACCATCGCATTGCCGTGGCTTTTGGCCGCAAGCGACAAGCATGACCACGAGGCCGTTCGTCGTGTCGTCCACCAACTTCAGTTGGCATCATGGGGATAGCACCCACGCAACCGGTCAGATATCTTGGTGCACCTGCATAGTACCATTGGGAGTACCGATCCCGCTATTGTGGTCGACATCAACGGCCCTCACGTATGGCACCTCGACCACCACCCATTCCGCGGCATGCCACAGCTTGAGGTGCACGCAGCCATGATTCCTCAACCGTCATGTTTCCCGACGCTAAGAACATCGGACTCCCCACGCGTTTCGACTTCAACTAGGACGCCTAGTTCGCGACAAAGCATGGAGTACGCCACTATGACGGCATCCAGATCGACGCCGCCTCCATCACTACCGGCGATGAAGGAGGACGAGGACGAGGGGCTATGTACCAGGTGGCACTCAAGGAAGCGACCCGACGGGCCATCGAGGAGCCGAGCACGCATGAGCTAGCCCGCTGCTCGCCTCGAGGAGGCACTCCAGCTGTCCTCGACGCGACTGGTCTACCCACCGCCACCACCATCACCACCACCACTACCCCGGCCGAGATACCATGGATTGCCGCCGTGCCCACCCGCTTGGTTGGGCGTGACGGAGCAGCACCAACACCTCCATGAGTGGGAGGCCATGCACTAGCGGTCGAGCGAAAGGAAGGAGCACTGATGCAAGGCGAGCACGCGAGGAGGTCGGCAAAGATGAGAAGGAGGAGGTGGCGAATGCTTCGCCGGCAACACCGATGTGGCGCAAGAAACTACGATGATGGCGGCTAACCAAAGAGCCTTCCCATGGGTGAAAGCACATGTCGTCGTTACCGACCACTCGGGCGACAAGGACGACGCCTAGGGTTGGGTTGCGTGATGTGGAATGTTTTGTCTTTATCTAATGTAGCGATTCACCAAATGGATCGATGTCTCGTGCTTACGTGTCATCCCCGATCGGTATGCCGATACACAAAGTACTCAAGGAATTGTAACAGAGTTCAATCACACACTTTATTACATCGAGATCCTCAAAAGAGTATTTATTATAATAATATGGCCAAAGGCCATCTAAAATAAAATAATCATGAAGCATCAAGGTAAATAAGTCCATCCAACTCCACGGCAAACCGAAAGTGTAACAATGACCTATCGCACCTTTAATCTCGTTAAAAAGTCTCGCAACATGAGACTGTCTGTAGGTCAAAGACATGGAGTATGCCGCAATTTCACACCTTAGAATAATAATAAATAAATAAAACTATCTCTATATGCAAATTTAGTCGGAGGCTCTAAGTTTAATTTTGCATAAAGCCAATTTTACCCTACAACAAAGGAATAAATTTTATTTACTACTAAATTAAAATGCCATAATTGAGAAGGTTCCTCCAACTCAATCCCAAAATTCCCAAGTTATTAGTAACCCAATAATTTCATTAAATAGAGTGATGAGATCAACCAATAATTCACTTCTAGATACTCAAGTTGTCCATGACCGGGACACGCTAATCATAATTAGTTTGTACACTCGCAGAGGTTTCATGACTTTTCCCACAAGACTCGACCACCTCCATGATCTAAGATCGAGACATAGCCTTCGTAAGTGCTTGCCTTAACCCTGGTAGACTCAGACACCTACTTTCCCTACATCAGCTAGTCTACCACGGAAAAGATCACACAACTTACTCAACTATGCCGTAACCCATAATGGCTTGTGGTCGCATTACCAAGTTTCTAGGCATGAAATATCTTATGATCCCTTTGAGCTCGAGGAGGACCTAGGTAATCACACTGCATTCTGAATTCCCTTAAGACGTTACCCAGTGCCCCAAACAATACACCCAGATGTGTATTAAAGTTGCCACCTTACGTTATCCCAAAATTATTAACTCTCACAACTTGCATGGATCACACATATCAATCCCGCTTACGAGCATGGCTAAGCAAGATATGATATAGCTAATATTCCCTGAGTGATCAAAGGTCATAAGTTCCTACCATATGAACTACATAGCATAACCACATATTCCCAATCCTATGCATGCAATCTTTGAGGGTGAAACTAATGCATAGTAAAAACTGGGTATTGAAAATTATGATCAAACTATGAACTTGCCTTTGCCGATTTATCGTTGAACCCTAAAGATTCGAGTAGCAAGCCTCGTGACCGGATGATTTAGCATAAGCAAGCAATAACATACATAAGCATACAAGCAAAGATCCAAAAGAAAACAAATGGAAGACTTCAAAAACTACAAAACATCCAAATAAAGTTTCTGTACATAATGAAATTTTTACTGCAACAAAAATAAATGGTTTTGGTTTTAACAGAAATTACACGTTACGAGCTTCGATTCGCAAAAGAATCACCTAAAACGGAGTTATTAAACTCGAAGTTACTACCAACGAAGTTTGAATTCAAAATTTAAAATTTTAAAAATATTTTTCGTTTGGTTCTGTGGATAGAGGGAATTTTTATGAAACCGTAGGAAAAAGAATCAACTAAATCGGATCTATAGACTAAAAGATATACAAGAAACAAGAATTGGTATAAAATCTGAGATTGAAAAATATACTGGAAAAAGAGAAAAATTTGGCCTGGGTGTTCACCGGACTTGTCGCCGGAGATGAGGAAGATGGTGGATCCGGTGTGCTTCGGCGAAGGATGTATGCGGGACGGTGTAGAGTACGATGAGGCGGATCCGTGGAACAACACAGCGGGATCGGTGTCGCCTCCTGGCGTAGGAGAAGCCGCCGGAATCCACGAACCCGGCGAGCAATTGGCGAGGTTAGGAGGAGATAGCTTTGCAAACAGGGGCTTCGGACGAGGGGAACTGGGGCAACGCTCTGGGCTTTATATAGGGTCAGGGGAAGCCAGAGGAGAGCGGGGCGTTGCCGGAATTAATGTGTTTAATGGCTGCAGTATGAAGCGTTCGTGGTGGCCATTATGGCTGTCTAGGAGGCGCACTAGGGGGTGGAAACGGTAGAGGGAGTCGAGGGGATTCCATTCAGAGGGTTTTCGGGGCGAGGGAGAGGAAGGAGGTGTGGGGCGCTAGGGTGGGGAGAAGACGTGATGCTGCGTGTGCGTGCAGTAACGTATTGAGGTTGAAGACGACCTCTTGTCGTGAGTGAAGAAGGTTGGCCTTCCTTGGGCCTTAGCTGCCCACGTTTTTTTAAACTTTTTTTTATAGAAGTAATGAAACACCGAACTTAGCCTAAAAATCCCAGAAAATTCCACATAATTATATGGTCTTATATATGACCTTGTGAACATTTTATCCGGCCTACAATGCAAGTTTTTCAGAAATAAACATTTTGCTAAACTAAATAAATAAAGTGCAAATAAAACCCAACAAATATATTTAGACTTCAAATTCAATTTCCAATATTTCTTTTCTGTTTTTGAAGAAGTCCTGTTATCTTCTCTTTATTTTATTTTTGAAATAATGGAAATGAATTTAGTGAAACCAATTTGATCCAAACTCCAAATTTTGAAGTAAAAGAATTTTCAAAAATGGATTTAAAGAAACTTCCAATTCTCTCTTTGGTCCTTGAATTGCATAAAGTTCCATGGATCAAGATTCAAATAAAAGAAATGAAGGGCAAAATGCATAAATCATGGATGCATATGAATGATCTATTTATAAACATCCAAATTGAAAATTGGGATGTTACATCTAATGTTTTAAATTTTAATTGTTGTGAGTGCACTTTTTACGGTGTTTAATTTATTGTAGTGTTTCAAGTTTTATTTTAGAATTTTTATGACTTTTAATGATCAAACGGACGACATTTACCAAATGCGTGGACGCTGCAGTTATGCTCAAATTTCACCGGCAAACCGACACTCTTGTCCGCCGACCAACCCGACGGACAAAAGGGGACAAAATTTATGCTCTGCTTCCAAGACGCTGAGTTAGCCTAAGGGCATCTCAAATGCCAACCTCAAACGCAGACACTACATCCTTCCGCGGACAGGGGCCATCCTGCCGATACGGATGCAAAGATCCAACCATGGTCCACACATACTACCCCTTGAGCTTGATAACCCACAAGTACAGGGGGTCATTTGTAGCCTTTTTCGATAAGTAAGAGTGTCAAACCCAATGAGGAGTAATGAGCCACATGTATAGGGGGTCAATCATAGTCCTTCCGATGAGTTGTGTCAAACCCAATGAGGAGCGTATGAAATGACAAGTGATTTTCAAGAAGATATTGTCTCGCAAGTGCCGTAAGTAACAATAGATAGTTTTGTAGCAAGGTAATTCAGAACGGTAACAAGTAATGACGACCCACAAGTATCGGGATCTATCGTACTTTCGATAAGTAAGAGTGTCGAACCCAACGAGGAGCGTATGAAATAATAAGGCCAAGAAGGTATTCTCTCTAAGTATCAAATAAGTGGTAATGAAGTTTTGTGATAAGATAAATTGTAACGACTAACAAGTAACAACAAGAATAAAGTGCAAGGTAGCCCAACTTTTTGTAGCAAAGGACAAGCCCGGACAAACTCTTATAATTGGAAAAGCGCCCGAGTGTTGGGGAACGAGTAATTTCAAAAATTTCCACGCACACGCAAGATCATGGTGATGATATAGCAACGAGGGGAGAGTTGTCACGCACTGATCAAGCGGAAGCGCTGACGCAACGTAGAGGAAGTAGTCGACGTCCTCCGGTCCGACCGATCCAAGCACCGCATTCTAGACTCGAAGTTCTTGACACGCCAGACAACATGACGCACCCTCGATCTCCAATCCAAAGAGAGGTCCGAGGGGAGTTCTTTCAGACGACGGCTGGTGACGATCTTGATGTTCTCTCGCCGCAGGCTTCAAGCACCGCCACAATATGATCGAGGTGTAATATCGGGAGGGGCACGCACACGGCTAAGGAACGATCAATGATCAACTTGTGTGTCCTAGGGTGCCCCTACCCCGTGATATAAAGGAGGGATGGAGGAGGTGGCTGCCCAAGGGGGCCATAGGAGGAGGAAACCTACTCCAAGTAGGTTTCCTTTCCTAATCTTATTTGGAGGGGAAGGAAGGAGTACTAGTAGTAGGAAGTACTACTAGTAGTAGAAGGAAGAGGGAAGGAGAAGGGGGCCGCCCTCCCCAATTCGATTACTTGGGCGCGCCTCCCTTGCTCCTTTTCTTTTCCTCCTACATGGGCCCAATAAGACCATATACTTCCGGGGTTCCGTAACGAGTCTCAGATATTCCAAACTCTCCTAACCTTCCTGTCCAAATATATCCGTCCAATATATCAATCTTTATGTCCGACCATTTCGAGACTCCCATGTCCGTGATCATATCTCGACTCAACAACCTTCGTACATCAAAATACATAAACTCATAATATAACTGCCATCGAAACCTTGTTGCAAGGACTTACGGTTCGAGAACAATGCGATATGACCGAGACACGCCTCGTCAATAACCAATAGCGGACCTGGATGCCCATATTGGTTCCTTTACATATTCTACGAAGATCTTTATCGGTCAAACCGATAACAACATACTTTGTTCCTTTGTCATCAGATAATTTCGCCCGAGATTTGATCGTTGTATCCAATACCTAGTTCAATCTCGTATCGCAAGTCTCTTTACTCGCTCAGATACGCCATCTCATAACTAACTCATTAGTTATATGCTTGCAAGGCTTAAGTGATGAGTATTACCGAGAGGCCCAGAGATACCTCTCCGACAATCGGAGTGACAAATCCTAATCTCGAATTATGCCAACTCAACATGAACCTTCGAAACACCGAGAGCACCTTTATAATCACCC